>CM004640.1:1345467-1405762 GCA_000410695.2 Leishmania arabica | reverse complement strand
GTCGCGCCTGATTGCTGCGGAGGAGGCGGCGAAGGCGACGAAGGGCGGAACTTTGCCTGTGGTGGACCTGCAGTCGAGCGGGTACGCGAAGCTGCTGGGCAACGGCCACATCCAGGTGCCGTGCATCGTGAAGGCGCGCTACGTGAGCAAGCTGGCCGACAAGAAGATACGCAAGGCTGGCGGCGCTGTGGTGCTTCAAGCGTAAGCAACGGGATTTGATGCTCTGTAGGGGCGTGGAACCTCGACTGTGTCGCTGAGAACCCACTCGAGCACGCATTGGTTTTTTGTTTTTGTTCTGTTTTCCTTTATGCCCTGAAGCGAAAAGAAATCTCAAGTATAGCTATGTCCGCAAGCGGAGGGTTCCGAGAACGGATGCTTCTTAGCGTCATGGCTGAAAAGGCGGCGAGTGCCTGAGAAACTGCGGATAATAGCAAAGGCCTCACCCGCACACCTACAAACAGTTTTTCTTTGACTCAGCGGCACTTGTGCGGCGGCAGGCGGGGTGCGCTGCTGCAGCAGAAGACGAAGAGTGGGTCCTTGGCACTACTTTCAGTCTTTTCTCAGCTAATGGGAGCTCGAATGTGACTTTCTTCTCTCGGTTCAGCTGATTCAAAGGACTCTTATCTGCGTCGGTCGCATATCTTCGCCGCATCTTTGACGCTGCGCTTTTTTTATCTGTCACTGTTGCGGGTGCACCGCAGTAGATGTAAGCACACCGCTCTGCTCTTTTTGCAGTGTTCATATATACTCACCTGCCGTCACTCTGGGGACAGGTGTGCTGAGCCAATCGCAGTGCAGTCTCACTCACTGATAGAGTTCCACCTAGCGGCACACTCGTCTTTCTTAGAGACGAGGCGCTTTTTTTGGCGACCGCGTTCAGTCACCTCGCCGCCTCTCTCTTCCTCCCCCAACTTCACGGGCTCTCGAGTGACGGGAAGGGCATTTGACAATGGGGATAGCGGAACACTCGACAGACAGCACATATTTTCCATGTTCATATCGATAGACGCACACGTCTCCGCACTTACACCGCCTTTTGCTTGTAAGCGCTCTACTTGCGTTTCGAGGTGGTCCTCTGCGGACATCGCCTGGAGGAGTTGTCCTCCTCTCATTCAGTAGTCTCTCAGTCGTACGGGCGGCGCTGCAATGAGCTGCGCCAGCGCGTCCGTCAGATCAGGGCAAGATGCGTTATCGGTCGCAGGGCCTTCAGCACCGTCAACGATGATGCTATATCAGCACAGCATTAACGAGGATGGCGCCATGCGCGTTCTTGCAGAGATGCTAGACGCACTTGACACTCACGGTCTTGCTCTTTTCTCGGAGTCCGGTCACGGGGCGGCGTGGCCGCTGTCGTCGCCGACGACTTGGTCTTCAGCTCTCGCTGTGCTCGCTACTAGTGCGCCGCTCAACGCCATGGTCGCTGACACCCTACTGGAGCGTGTGAGTGCTGCCTTGTCGGTCGAGATCGATGTGTATCATTCATCCGTCCTGTGCTGTAGTGGCTCACTCTCCACCGAGGTAGCGCTTCCGGCGCTTGAAAGACTTGGTGAGGTGTACCGCCAAGTGCATTCGCATCTGCTGCGCTGGTGCTCGGCACTGCATACACCAGGGGTTGCTGCGCTCCTTGCTGCCCGTCTTCGCTGCGCGCTGCTGCAGACAGACTTGGTGACCGGCGAAGAACCACCAGGAAGGCAGGCACTCTTTTCGTTCCTCCGGCGGCACGGTCGGTTCGTCCTTGCGAAGCAGCGGAAAGCGGCAGGTGATGGAGATGAGGAGGACGCGGGCGACTCAGAGTGCGACGGGACTTTGGGAGAAGCAGGTGACGCTAACGAGAGCGCCTTGGCACCTGCATCCGCCTCGCCGGCGCCGGATTCTTTGATGACGTGCCTGCACCGGCTAGCCCTAAACCGGTCGGCAGAAGTGAAGCAGTTGTGGAGGTCCATATTAGAGGACGGCATTCGCGACCGACTGAGTGACCTCTCTGATGACTTCTCGACTCGTATTTTGCACAAACACCTGTCGTGGCTGGAGCACTCGGTCGTGCCGTTTGTGCGGATGGTGTTGCCTGACAGCGACGGGGAGTCGGATCCGTTGTGTCGCAGCAGCGGCAGCCTCAGCGACGGGACCTCTATGAATCGCCGCTGTGGGGACGTGGGAATGACATCAGAAGACTGTCATGTGCTGAGACGCGTGCAGGAAGGCGGCGCGTGTCCCTCATCACAGACGAACGGGGCGGTGCGAGCGGAGCGGGAGGCATGGTGCGCTGACTTGCGACTGCTGCTGCTGCACACCTACGCTCGCAGGCGCCTTGACAGCTTTTGGGAGATTCTTTCGGACTACCCTGACTCCGTTCCAGCTCTCGAGGACATGCACTACTGCCTGCAGTCGACCCCGGAAAGCGGCCTCAAGACAGAGCTGGTGCAGACTGTGCGCCATTTGCTCTCTTCGCGCCTCCACCGCGCTGGCACACGCACCGACGACATCTTGGCCATTCTCATCAACACCATTCACGCCTTCTGCATATTGTTTCCACGAAATGAGCAGAGCAGCGTCGTCTTTTCCGTCACCTCCGACACCCTGGAGCACCTGCGGCGGCGCAAGGACTGTGTGCCAGCGGTGGTGCAGGCGGTGATGCAGCCCGGTGGCGCCATGAACGTTGCACCACCACCGCTGACTCAGGTTGCATCCGAGGGCCTTGTGGGCAGCCTGGACTTTGACGGCGATGCAGGCAGCAAAGAAGGGGAGCTGCATCGCGCAGCTTCTCGAGGCAGACCGGATGTGGTGCGCGTGCTGCTCACGTCCATTCCTCGGCGTGCATTAGTGGACGAGTACCAGCAGATGCTGGCGGAGCAGCTTCTGCAGAAGCCCATGCACCAGTTTGATACAACACCAGAGGAGGAGGTGCTCGAGCGGCTGCGGCACGTGTTCGGCGAGACGGCACTCGATCGGTGCGCAGTAATGGTGCGAGACATGCAGATGTCCCGGCGTATCTCGCAGCAGCTGCGCGAGCAGCTGGGTCCTAGCCGCGCGGATCGCTTGCCCCAGCTGAGACCCACTGCTGCCTCCGCCACTGCTGTGTCTCCCGCTGCAAGCGTCTCGGTTCTGTCTATGACAGCGTGGCCTCCACTTGCTCGCTGCAGCTCTGCGAACGGCGGCGATTCTGGTCCTGCTGCGGCACCACTGAAATTTTGTCCCCATCCGGCGCTGCAGGAGGAGATGGATGCTCTTGCGGAGGCGTACAAGCGGCTCAAGGACAACCAGCGAATGACCTGGTTGCCGTCCCTCGGCCGTGTTGAGCTGGAGCTAAAGCAGAAGGACCCGTCCAAGGGGAACGCACTCGTGGCGGTACCGCAGGTACTCTCTCTGTTTGACGCCTCGTTCGTCTTGCACGTGAAGGAGATGGCAAGCCGTGGTGGCTCCAGCACGCCGGTGCATTTAAAGGAGGTGGCGGTCGTCTTGGAGGTACAACTGGAGGAGCTCCGCGCGCATGCGCAACGACTCTCCCCGGCGGTGCTGATGTTCCAGCCAGCGACGGACCTGGTCACCATGCAACTTGGCGTGGCCGCTTCTGCCGACTTTGTCTTCATGGAGGACAGAGAATCTGATGAGGAATCCGGGAAGCCGGCAGGACTTCCCCCCGAGCGCGTGAAGCTGATGGAGCGTATGGTGACGTCGCTGCTCAAGACACGTGGCGCTCAATCGAGCACAGCGATTCACAGCAGTCTCAAGTTGTTGGGCAAGTTCGAAGGGTCAAACGCGGACGTGGTGGAGCTGCTGCGGTCGTTTGTGGGCCGAGGATTGATTGTGCTCAACGACGCGAGGCAGTACGCCCTTCCGCCCAAGTAAGCGGAACTGATTTCCACATCTAGATGTGCTTGCGTACCCACCCCTCTACTCCCTCTTTTTTTCCATCAGAGGCCGTTACAGCGGAACTCGTTGCCGAGCCGAAGAAAGCAGGTCTGAGTGTTTGCTACTTGCTTAAAACAAAAAGGCGTACACCGTTCCGGTGTGCGTGTGCAAGTATGTGCACGGCTGTCATGATGACGCAGTGGTCGAACGCCACATCTTTCTGTACCTTTTCGTGACACTAAACCCTCTCCCCCTCTTGCGCATGGGAACTGTCCCATCAGTTTCTCGTATTTCAACCCCCCTCTCTCTCTGCCTTATCTTTCTCTCTAGAGCGGATCCGACACGCTGGCGCGTTGCGTGCCCCTCTCCCGTTGCCCCTCTACTTTTCCCCGGGGGAGCAGCCTCTTCTCCACATGGCATTGCCCTTAGCTGCACGACAGCACTTCTTGGAGCACGGCTATGCCATTGTTCCAAATGTGCTCTCGAGCTCCATGGTGGAGCGCATCCGGTCTGCGGCCTTGGCCTCCACAACGGCGCGCTTCCGCTCCTTCGCGCACCTGCCCAACGTCCACTCCCTCTTGAAGTCTACGCCCAAGCGCACAGACCCACTTCAGGATGGCCTGATGTCGTATCTGCAGAAGCGGCGGTACATCTTACGCTACTACCGCGACATGAGGCTGTATAAGCGGCGGCTGCGGCGCGCTGCGAAGGCTTTCCTTAACGGCCGCGATGTCTCGGAGCTCGGCAGAGAGGATATGTTGCGGTTGAGTGAGATGGTCTCCGCGGAGGCGCAGAAGGTGTGGAGCCGAGGCTGTACGAGCACCGTCAAGACGGACCCGCAAATGCTCATGGCGATAAACCAGTACCGCGCCAATGCGTGGATGACAAACGCACAGCTGGAGGCGGTGCTGCGAGACAGTGAGGAGTTCGTGAAGCCGCTCTCGCAGCTGGCAGAGGTGGTGGGCGGTGTGGCACGGCCCGTCATTTTTGGTGATGTGCCCCTGCTGCGCGAGGCGTACGGCAACCCTGTTGGCTACCATTGCCTTGCCCCGACGATTGGCACCCGCACGAACGCACGCGTCAGCAAAGGCGGTGGTGAGGCGACAGCGGTGTCGATGGTTCTCTTCACCTACACCCCTACTCCTCTGTGTCTTCCGCCCTTCGTGATGCGGAACTCACAGCACGCGGTGCGCCGCCAGTACCTGCACTCGGTGCGCGCCGAGCGATTGTGGCGTCCCTTTGCCCCCATGGAGGCCGACATACGCGATCAACTGCGCCGCTTTCAATTTGATGCATCTGTGGTAGGCCAACCGCTCCTCGCAGCAATGGCGGGGCCGAGCAGTACCCCCGCTGCCCCCGTAATCGGCCCGGGAACCGTCATGGTGGTCGACCCGCACTTGATGATGGCGTTCGGTGGCAACATGACGCCCCAAAGTGAGGTCCTTTATCGCATCAACGTGGTTGCGGAGAACGCGCGCCCGCATCTGATGTCGCCGTCGTGGATTCGCGGGTGGTGCACGATGCCACAAGAGGTTCACTTTGCGTCTCCTGTCGTCTTTCCGCCGCTCTACGTCGAGTGAAGCTCTCGAGGGTGAGTGGATGGAAAGCGCCAGAGTCGAAAGGGCGGGAGGCGCTCTGCGCCGTCGTATCCGCAGTAGCGGTGGTCGGGTAGCATTTGAAATGCGCTGCGTTTGTGTACAGTCGAGCGATTCCCCAGGCCAGTCGCATAGTCACATATATAACCTCGTCCTTTTTTACGCTGTTTGTGGCTGACTCTACTGCTTCTTCTCTAACGAGCGGCAGGTGTGCAGTCTCATGGCTGTTCCCTCCTCGACGTGATTGCTGGACAGCTGGTTGGGTGGAACATTCTGGCGCCTGTCTTTTCGTGAAACCAGGAAGTGACTCCAAAAGAAGGATCTGCTTCTAGAGAAGGGGCGATTTTAGCAACCGGTGCCCTGCGCCGTGCTTGAATACGCATCTTTCTTTAGTCGCATCCTGCAGAGGGTGCGCTAACTATTTTTTTTTCACGACTCTGCAGCGGTAGGTCGCTTTCGGTCATCGTCAAATGTGGGTGGGTGGCTGGCATGTGTTCCCTCCGCCCCCTCGTGTTGCAGCGCGCTCAGTCGTTGTCGTGTTCTTCTTTTCTTCTGCTATCCCCACAGCTCTCCTCTTTCCTGACTGTTTGTCGTCAATTCGAGCACAAACACATCCGCATATCACGTATCGCATACACCCACCCTGAGAGGAGGACACTGTGGAGGTGCTGCGTTGCGGACCACAAACAGAGACGCCCTGCGGGTGGTCTGCACACGTAGACTCACGCAGGGACTCTTTCTCTCGGTGCGCTGATGAAGCTGCGCTTGTTTTGTTAGTCTTGTCTCCACCCCTGCCCTTCCTCAGGTGTTCATCAGGCGCACGTGCTCTGCAACTTATGGATTGTGACTGGACTAAAGTCATCGATGGCTCGATAAAAGAGCGAAGCGAACAAGACCGCCACTAAACGGGATCCAAGCACATCGACACATCGAAAAGGGCGACGCAAGAGCTCTTGAATGAATAGCGAGCGGTGAGCAGTAGCAGCAGCAGCTGGACGCAGCACTGCACATACACGTAGGTACACTGGGGCTTTCTTGGCGTTTTGCCACCATGCGACATTGTCCTGCGCGCATCCACAACTTCTACGAAGACGATGATGCGGAGTCTGCGACGGTTCCGTCAGGGAGGCAACGACGGTTCGCGCCGTCGCCACGGCCGGTTTCAGCTTCGTCGAGCGCACCGCATGCTGGAAGCGCCACACAGCCTCCCGGCCTTGTCGCCAGCTCGGGAGAGCGTAATGCCCGCGTCCAGCAAGCGGTGCGGAGTGAGTCTTCCCGTAGCTGCAGCAGTAGCTGCAGCAGTGCGTCCATCGAGCGTGTGATACACTGCGACGAGCCCACTTTTCAACCAGGCTTTTCCTCTAATTCGGCTCACAGCCCTTTCATCGGTGCAACGTCGGTGTCGCTGCGGCATCTACAGGAGTCCGTGGAGGAGGCTGTGCGTGATGTACGCCGGCTGGATATGCTGACGAGGAAAGCCGTGTGGCATGCTCTGACTCGGCAACTAAGCGCTCGAGACGCGAGGCTCCACAGGAGGACCACCGCCACATCGGCGCACAAGGTTTCTCCGGGCATACAGCGTAGCGCCTCTACATCTGCAGAGGTGCATCACGGAGCTGCAGGCTACTCCGAATCGACAGTACTCGTGCATGACAAACCGTTTCGTCCACCCGATCGCTATCCCGCGACGCCAGCGCTGCAGGACACTCCCGACCATTTTACGCAAAACCTCTTTGGCTCCTTGCTCGCGGCCCACCGTGCTTGGCTCTTCGAAAAGCAGCGTGCGTGGATGAAGCGCCGGCAACCCCACAACACAACGGAAGCTCCTGCCGTCGCCGAGATTCCCTCATCCTCGCCGGCCTCGACTCGGTGTACAGCACTGCAGCGGGTCTCCGGCTCGACAAGCTCCGCCACAGTTGCACCCCGGAGCTGCCGATCCACCGCCGCCTCCGGAGGTAGTCGCGTGGGGGCACCGACAGCAGACACCGTTGACGTCGAGGAAGAGCGTGTGCGATCATCTGTGTCGTTCATCATTCTCCGCGTCGCGAGGGACCGCGCTATCGCGACTGTGTTTCTCCGTCAACTGCGCCTTGAGGTGTACAAGCGGCGTGCTCTCCGCGAGAGTGTTGACTTGCGCTACAGCTACTACGTTCGGCGCCGCTTGCTGCGACGGTGGAGCGACGCGTCGGTGATGCAGCGACGCTGGCGAGTCTCTCTCCTGACGAGCATTATCCTTCACTGGCAGCGTTTTGTGCAAGCGCGAAAAGCGTTACACGCTGTCCTGTCCGTGTGGAGGCAACTTTTGCAGCAGCGAAGTCGCGCGTTCGCCGCGTGTCGGCAAGTACAACGCCAGCGCTGCTTCCAGCACTGGATCCGAGCCTTCACCTGGCATCGTGAACGTGGCGCACTCGATGAGGCTGCTATTCAGTTCACCGCGTCTCGGCAGCGGTGGCGCCACGGCCAAACACTGCTTGAGGCATATGGTGGGGGTGCAGAGGTGTTAGCGCTTCTGCAGGGAAGACCGCATGCATCGGGTACTGGCACCGTAGTGGTGGCCGCGGTTGGACCTCGACTGCTCCTGCGGCGCCTCTTTTTGGCGTGGAGGCAACGGACGGAGTGGCGGCTGATGGCGCACTTGGCTGCGTGGCACTACGTCCAACAGATGCGCGCCAATGTAGCGCGGCGAATGTGCAGCTGTGCGCGTCGTCTCGCGCTACAGCACCACCGCAGCCGGCCCGAGCATCAGCGACAGCGCGCTGCACCCGCAGCACAAAGCGCAGGCGCAGGCAGTGGTGTCGTGGAGGAGCAATCGCGAGCCCCACTTCGTGTGTGCATCGTTCCCATTGCGCGGAGGGGGCTCCTCAAGTACAAGGTCAGCGCAGCGCGTTGCATCGCGCACGCGGCCCAGCTCCGCAGCCGCTTTGATTGGTGGCACATTCGCGTCCGAGCCCGTCGGGCGGATCATTTTCATCTCCAGTGCGTGTACGCCCACGTTGTGTGCCGATGGCTGCAGGCCCTCGCTGCTCATCGAGCGCGCTGGCAGCGGAAGCGGCTGGTGCTTTCTCGCTGGGTGGAGGCCACGGAACATTGCCAGGCGGCTGCAGTGGCGTGGAAGCTGCATGTATATCAGTTGGCTCGCCATGCACTCCGGCTCTGGCGAAGCCGTCTCACAGTGCGTCTGACGCATCAAGCGCAGCTGTTGCAAGGCTGCTTCGGGCGTTGGAGGGATCGGGCGCTGCTGCAGCGCACAACCAGAGCTCTCCAGCGCACGCGACAGCACAGTTTGCTGCGACAATGGCACTGCCGTGCACGGACGCGTGTACAGGTGCGCACAAACCTCTACGTGGCCGACACGATCAGTGAAACAGCGCTTGTACTCGGCTGCGTTCGGCGGTGGCGTTTTCGCGCTGCGGAGAGGCATCGCACTCGCCTCGCTTGGGATGTTCTGGCGCAGTTGCGGCGGGAGCGACTGAGCCGGCGCTGCTTCGACGTATGGCGTAGGCGCGCTTTGGCCTCAGAACGGCCATGGGCAGGGCATCTCACAAAGGATCGCTCCTCCCCTCCTATGTCGCTGATTGTGTGAGGAAGGGGGGGGGCGAGGAGGGCGTTTTGACCCCGCCGTGCCCTCCACCTCATCGTGCATGAGTGCCGGTGCCGCATTTTTGTGCGCTTGAAAGTGCGCCGACCATCAGGCAGAAGCAACGCACGGAAAACAATGAAGGAGACTCAGGTGCCAAAGAGACGGGGTCTGCCTAAGAACTGAATAGCGCCAAAGAGCTTGTCGATGCACCGCTCTTTTTCTTGGAAACATTTCTGCAGTTCTCCACACTCCATTTAGGTGGGAACTGTGTGGACGTGGCGCGAGTGCCGTAGGGCTGGCCGCGTTCGCGTACGCCGGTTCGACTGGGCACCAACCCTGTCTCTCAGGTCAGCTTATGTCTCTCCTCCATGTGTTTCTTCATTGGCCCCTTCCATTTTTTCCTTTTCTGCCGCTCTCCTCTCGCTCTCCACCACCCCATACCGGCTTCTTTCGCGCCATACAACGCCAAAATGCAGTACTTTATTATAACAACCAACCACAAGGATCGCTTGTTCACTGCCCCCCCCCCCCCACACACACACACGACCAACGCGCACAAACGGTGATAAAGCCTCTATCTCGGTTCTTCTAGGAGCCAAGCAGACTAATACTAACGTGCTCCGCTGCAGCGCGGTTTTCCTCGTTCAGCGTTGCGCCCAGTGCGCCGTTCGTCTGCAGGTGAAGAGCCAAAGTGCGTACTTCGGTTTTCGTTGACGAAAAAAGGAAGCGAAGTTGTGTCCTCGCATCCTACGATCGACACACTCGCACACACCGCTACGACGACGTCCTCGCTGCAAGAGAGTAGACGCTCTTTATTTCTCCGTCCCTACGCATCACCTTGTCACCTCTCTCATCTCCCTCCCTCTTGTTGATTGCGCTCCCTGTCGTCACTGCCACGTCCTCCCTGTTCTCAGCTGTATTGCCGCCATATCATTGCTGACTGTTTTGCGAGGCTTTGTGTGTGTGCGTGTGCGTGTGTTTCCCAAAGTGGTGTCGCACATTTTTTTGGTGGAATTTTGTTGTGTATTTTCGCCTTGTCTATTTTTCCACAGCGAATTCGGGGTCGTCAGGCCAAAGGAAAAAGCACTCAAACGAGACAAACAAGGGAATTGGCGTGACTGCTGTCCTTGCCGCCTCCCTGGTGTGGCCACTTCCCCCATTCGCGCACCGGTTCTGCTTTGACGCGCTGCTGACCTTGAGCGCTGTGAAGCGAGGGAGAACGTCGACTGGCGCACAGCACACTCTGCGTGTTCTCTTCACGCCCCGGCCCTCCCCGCACACGAGGAAGCAAAGATGGAGCTCGCCGCAATGGACCCTGTTGCGCAGCAGGAGCTGCAGCGCATGACGCGGGAGATCGAGGAGTACGCGGCGCGGTTGGACTCTCTCGGCGCCGAACTGGAGACGATCGAGCAGCAGAACCGCAACGATGAAGTGAGTCGCCAGATTCAGCAGTACAACGAGGCCGCGATGGCGCCACGGGAGATTGCCGCCGAAGATGCCATGGACAACATTGTCCGCATGCAGAACCAACTGAAGATTGCGCAACGCCGGAACCAGCTGCTGGCGCGCGAGAATGTCATGCAGGAGAAGCTGCTGCGCGAGCGGGCAAACAAGCTTAGCAGCACGCACAAAGAGCTGGACACGGTAATGGCCGCAACGGGCTGGTACGGCGGCAAGCGTGATGTGCAGTTCTCACGGATCGAGCGCGAGCGTGCTGATATTCACGACATGTCGCTTGTGGAGGCGTCTCTGCGCTCCGACATCAAGAGCAGCAAGGTGACGATTGCAAGGCTGGAGAAGACGGTGCTAGCGCTGAGCGCGAAGATGCTGGAGAACGAGGAGCGCCGCACGAGGTACATGCAGCTGTGCAACGACTGCCGGGTGCGAGAAAAAGAATGCAGCGAGATGCAGGCCAAGGCGCAACGCATGGCGGCGGACAACAATAAGCTGCAGCTGGTGGTCCAGACAGAAAGCGACTCAACCCTCGTCGAGAATAGCATCGCGTGCATGGAGAGCGATCGCGAGTTCCTCTCCGACGCCGTGCAGGACATGAAGATGGCCTGCCGCCGCCAGGAAAACGTTATCAAGGCGCAAATCACCCGTGAGCAGCAGCTGCAACGGCGCTTGGATACCGTGACCAAGTCACTGAATGAGATGCGGCTGGCGCGCGAATTTGAACGCAACGTTGCCAAGTCGGCGTTGGTGCCCTCCGCCTCGCGCGAGGAGCCGGAGGACGTGGCGGAGGTGCTGCCACAGGATGAGTACATACCAGTGGACACTTTCCGACTTCTCTACAAGAACAACGAGATGATGCGCACCAACGTTGCACGCAAGAACATGCTCGTGCTGGAGAAGGAGAGCGTTGTGCAGTCGATGGAGTCGAGGGTGATGCAGCACATTGAAAAGCACAACGAAATTGTCCGCTTCGATGACAGCATTCATATGTCGGGCGAAGCATCTGCGCAAGCCGTAAAGCGCAACCTCGACGCCGAGGAGAAGAAGCTGGTGCGCCAAATCGAGGGGCTGCGTGAGTCGAACAATCAGATGCGCGTCGCTATCTCCAAGAAAGCGGCACCGGCGCAGGCTCGCAAGGCGGCATCGGGTCGCGGGAAATGAGGACACAAGTGGAGGTGAAAAGGAGAAAAAAATCGCGTGAAGCGAGCAGGTGTGCCGCGTGCCTCGTGTGTGTGTGTGAAAATGTCTTTTCTCTTTTCTCGTTGTGCGCTGCGTTTCGTTCATCTTATATCGGAGAGGACTGGAGCGCTGACCCACGTATATCTACTGAAGACCAGAGGGTGACCGACATTAGTTCTCCTTACCGCCCTCACGGATACTTGGTGTGGGTGGTGCGCTGTGCTTCCCCCTCCGCTTGTTGCGAGTCCCCCTGTACGGGCGCACACCCGTTGATGCACCGAGTTTTTGTTGGTGTTGTTGCGTTCTGTTCTCGTTCTTCCTCCTTTCGCGCTTTTTTTTCGTTATCCCTTTCCGTGTTTCTTCTCCCTTGCCATACCCTCCGTTAGCGCTGTGTCAGCTCTTCGCTTTCGTCTCGCTCTGGTGATGCGGACACGCACTTCTGTGCCTCCTCGTTGCCGTTCTAACTGTACTGCCGCAACCCTCCCTGTTGTGCTTACTCGTGTCTTTTCTGTTTGCTCGTTTTGCTTCTCCCTCTTTCCGTAGTGTGTGAGTGTGTGGGCGTGCCGACTTTTGTGGGTCCTCTCGTGTCTGTCTTTGTCAGTGTCTGTGAGCTTACGCGTCATTGATGAACGGAGTTGTCGTCACTTCTCCATCCTGTACGGTCTTAACCTTGTTTTGTCTTCTTTGTATTCCTTTTCGTTTCCTCCTCTCTTTCCTCTCTGTCACTTTCCTTTCACACCGTGTCTGTGTGCCCACTCGGGTGCACGCGCTCACCATTTCTCCGCGTCTTCCCGTCTCCTGCGCGTGTGGGACGTACGTGCAGCTGCGTTGGAGGCCGTACCGTTTCGTCTAACGCTGTGCGAGGACGGAGCGTGATCGACTTCGCTTTCGCAGCAGGGTGCGGTACTCACTCTATGTGCCCCACCCCCTTCCCCTCCCCGGTTTTTGGAGACCGAAAGAAGAGCATGCAGCGGCAGAGTTAGTGGTAGGGGGGGGGCTTAGGGTGGCTTGCAAACTGCCCTGTGCGCCGCCCCCTTCTTTTCCAGCAGAGAATGAGAAGGCATAACACGCATAGAAGATGATGTATCTCCCTGAAGCAACACGAAACTGTAAAGAAAACGCAACCAAGCGTACGGGCACTTACCTTTTTCCAATGAAAAAAAAGAAAGACAAGGAGAGTTTCGTCCGTTCGCGTGTCGCTAGGATGAAGAGAAAGGAACTCGCACAACTCTGCCCGCACGTTGTCACCGAACATTCTCCAGTGCTTGTGACGGCACACGTGAAACGGGAGGTGGTCGAAAAGCCAACTTTCACCCTCCGTTCCTCCTAGGCACACTGCCAGGCTCTGTGTTCCCGCTCCTCCTCGCGCTTTGCTGTAGGGAGGCAGGGAAACCTGCAAATCTGAACAAGGCGGACAGCAGCTCAACGTTGTATGTATTCTTCTCTCACACACTAATCTGCTGCTCCGCCCCCCCCCCCTTCGATTTGTTTTCTCTTTTCTCCTTTGTCTTGTTCGACATCTGCACCGATGGACCGGCGTCTCAGGCGTCGCACATGAGGATGTTGCCTCGGCGCGATACGCTTCTCCGACCAAAGCAAAAAAAATCGTCGAGCACAGGGTTAGAAGATAACGCGGCTGGAGTTGGGACCTCTCTCCCCACAGCACTCCTGCTTCACCGCCCTTTTTGCAGCTCTCAGCTCCCCTGAAGAGTATCTCTTCCTTTGGTCTTTTCTAAGTGTGAAGTTGTTTTACCCGCCGTTGGCCTTTGCCTCATCCACCCTGCGCACACAGTGCTACACCACTTCTCATCAATACGAGGGCTTTACCTTTCCTCCTTGTCGCTCTTTGCATTTTTTGGTGGGGCGCAATGGTGTCGTGGTGGCCGTTTCAGCGCGGCCGCCAGCCTGCCGCCGCTGGCGGCGCCTCTCCATCCCCCTCGAGCGACGCCGGCGGTGGTGATGCGAAGGTGCCGCTCTCTCGCAGTCTCATGGATACGGAGTCGTTCGAAAACGTAGTCACTGGTAAGGATCGCGAGTACGGTGACAGCGGCGTCGCCTACTCGCAGTTTGATCGAATGCGCGGTGAGCAGAGGATACGGCGCCACGGTGACGGCCGAGCGTCAACGATGGACGTTGAGTCGATCGACATGCTTGTGAGTCGCTTTGAAAATGAGTTCCGCCAGGCTGACGCGCACATGAAGGATCGTGAGGCGCAGCGGTCAGTCCTGCAGCGGTACGACTATACCAATGACCGACGCTACCAGCAGTGGGTGGCGGAGCAGAAAGAAATGCGAGAGAAGCTGAAGATCCACTGGCTGGACTGGATGATCGATCAGCCGTCGGACTGCCTCGTCTACTTCCTGCGAGTGTACACGACAGCTGGATTTTGTTTCGGTGCAGGTCGGACCGCCTACCTGTACCGCACCATGGACAAGACGTACGCAAAGCTGAACGGCGTCACGCTCAGCAGCATCGCCTTCCGCGAGATTACAACATCGGTGGCCAAAGGGGGGGCGGTAGCCCTGATGGGTACCATCGGCATGCCGGTCGGCGACGCCTTGACGAACTTGTTTATGCTGTTTTGGTCGGGTGACGTTTCCTCGCCGCAGCGCACATGGTGGCACATCTTGAACTCCAGCCTCTGCTCGGGCTTTCTCAGCGGAGTGGCTTATGTGGGTTTCAACTACAAGCAGCTCACTCCATGGGGAGTGCGCGCGCTGCTGTCTCTCTCTACGGGCTTCGGGGCAGCCGCCGGCTTGTACCTGGGCTACGTAATCTATCGGCCCTATGCGGCACAGCGGACCTACAACTTGTATGAGCCGTACTGGCGCCCCTGGCATAGTCGTCATCAGCGCGATGCAGGTCCTTCCAACGTTCGTGGGAAGTACCTGTGACGGGGACAGCGCGTGGACGTTCGTGCGCGTCTTTCGTGCTTCTTCGCAGTGAAGGTGGAAGGTTGCGCCTTGTTGCTCGGGCGGCAGGTTTTCACGAGTGCATTTTGCGTGCTTCCTTTTATTTGAGTTTGTTGCAGGTGTTGTTGCGGCCTCGCCTTCGGTCTTCCCCTCACACACATGCGAAGGACGTTGCACATACACACAAAGAAAACGATTCTATGCATGCTTACATCCTACACGTTCAGTGCGCTGTTCTGTCTCTACCTCCTTGGATGGGGTGGTGCTGCTTCACTACCGCTTTCTGAAGCATTTTACAGGCATCGGTGAAGAGGATACTTTCTCTCCTTGGCAGGAGCGAAGTTGCTGCCGTCACATCCGCCGTATGTGGTTGGATGCCTCGGAAGGTCTACCCTTCCCTCGTCTCTCTCTCTTCGCTTGCCGCGGCGTGTCCTTCTCTGCTGCTGCCCCCCTTCCCCCTTCGCTCACCTCACGTTTCCTTCCCGCCTTTCCCTTTTTGTTCTCTTTTTCCTACGCATGGCCTACTCCCGGCCTCCCACCCCACCCCACCCCTCTCTCTCTCTCCCTCCATGAAAAGAAAAAGAATTGCTGCCCAGCTACCGTAACCACACACACACACACTCTTTCTCTTTCTCTTTCTCTCGCGTGCTTTTAGTTTTCGAAGTCTTGTGCTGTGCGTTGATCGGGCTCGTCTCACTATTCGTCTATCCCTCATTTCAGCATCACACAAAACCCAACTCAGACCCACTCGTCATCATGTCCGCAGCCGTCTTTGAGTATCTTGGCAATACGGGAGACCGTGATAAGGTGATGGCCATCGTGCAGTTCCTCCCCATGACCCTCGCTGGCCCTGCCAACGATGCCGGTTGCACCTCTCTGAGCAAGTCTCTGAAGAGTCTCTCGTCCATGGCGGATGGCTATCGTGCCATCACGCGTCTCGCCCTTCTCTTCAACGCGCTGTCAAAGCCGACGCTGGAGGCACTCTCCAAGCCGAAGGGTGACGTACTACTCGACCGCGTGGACCAGCTGAGCCACTTCTTCCACGTGTGCTTCTGCTTCTTTGAGAACACGGCAGTGCTGTCCAGCCACAACGTATACCCAAACCGCTTTGTCCGTCTCGGTGGCTGCGCTGTGACCTGCTGGTTCTACACACTACTGCTCGGTCTGATGCGCCAGGCGTACGTCATGACGCAAAAGAAGAACACACCGGAGGAACAGAAGCGGCAGATGGTCACCACCGTGAAGCTAGGCTGCTTCTTGATCTTCTCGCTGACGTGCTTCCCGAAGGGTGGCCCACAGCTGCTGGAGAACGTGAGCGGCCCACTGGTGCCACTGCACAAGACGCTGCAGCTCATCGCGCCGAAGCATCTCGAGCTGAACGATACAATCCGTGGTGCGCTTGGCTTCATCGCGTCCATGTGTGATTTCTACTGAGGATGAAAAGACACCCGTCCGACGCACCGCATCATCAGAGGCAGCGCAGAAGGAAAGGAAGAGCAACCCTCAAGAAAACAGGCGCAAGCGCCAGAGAGGCACAACCAAGCACATTGCAGGAGCATTGTCATGATACCACCATGCGTGTGCAGACCTCTAGAGCTGTCATTTTGTATGTACGGCCAATAGAAGAGAGGGAAGGGAGAAGAGGGGAGAAGTTCGGGGCGCACCTTCTCCTGTCCTCCTCATCTCTGCGAAGTCGTGAACATCGGCCTTTCTATCGTTGCGGATCTCTGCTTTTCTTCTGTTTATATATTTTTTGTCCGTTTCGTTTCTCGTAGTCGATGCGTGTGCGTGTGTGTGCCGCGCGCGCTTCCTCGCCTCCTTCCTCACCTCCTTCCGGACCCCTGTGTCCTTGCCCTCCCCCCTCTCATGTGCACTGTCCCTCCGCCAAGAACCACTCACACTTAGGCAACCGTAGGAGCAGACCGACGACGCGCGACCACACGCAGACGGCAGAAAAAAGAAAAGGCGCATGAACAACACCGAAAACGTTTTCTATTTATTTTCTATTTGTTGTTTCCTGTCTCTTTCTCCTCTCTCCCCCTCTCTGACGTGTACATGTTCTGCACACGTAGGGTATATATATATATATATAAGTGCATGTGTCTCCATTGCGGATGATCTCCTCGTGGTATTTCATTCTGTATGTATGTGAGTCTCTGTGTATGCATGTGCGCTTTTTGAGTTGTTTCGGTTTGACCCTCGGACTCTAACTCGCCTTCTCTCCCTTCCCCCTTTTTTCGCGTTTGTTGTGTTTCTGTGTTCTCCCATGTGTTGCGTGCGCGTACGGGTGCGCCTTTGTGTTTTCAAAGATTTTCTTTTCTGCGTTTTCTTGGGTCGCTTCCGTGACGGTCCCTCTCTTCCTCCCTCTCCGCCCTTCAGTGCGTGCGCGACTTCAGGGAATGGGGGCGGAGGGAGCGGGGAGCGGCACAGCGACAAGTGCAGGGCAAACACACACACACACAGGGAGAGAGACAAGTGAAAGGGTTTGCCACATTTCCCTTCTCTACTTTTCGTTTTTATCCCCCAATTTGGCTCTTTTCGCTCTCAACAACCAGCGCCTACACAACACACATTACATGGAGAACAAACGTGAAGCGAATGGGGAAGCGTGCCTGCCTCCATCCACTTGACGGAGACGCAAGTGAGTGGTCGAAAGCGGCTAGCGGACCCACTTTTCGTTGGCATGGACGTGCTGCCGTGCGTGTATGGGTTTGTGCTTGTGTGGATGTGAGCGTGCTCTGGAGTTGCGTGTGATGGGGGCTCTCCACAAGAACCCCCCCCTCCCTCCCTCCCCCGAGGAACAAAAGACTCGAACACAAACACGCGCGTTAAAAATGCTCGTCTTTCGCCTTTTTCTGTCCTTTTTTACGTCTCTCTTTCGTTTGCCTGTGCGTCGCCTCCTTGTGTCTGTTGATGGCGGTGTGCGTGTGTGTGGTTTGTTTCAGAGATTCTCGTGGTTCAGACAGCAGAGGAGCACAAGCAATGAGAAAAAAAAGAGGTGTGCGCACGTGCGTAACTGCCCGGGAGTGTGCGTAAGAGTAAGTGTGCGCGTGTCTTGAGGTGCAGATGTATACGCATGCACTGTGGAATCATGTTGCATTCACTGGTAAACCGAAACACACACACACACATACACACGTCTTCGGCCTCACTCTCTCGCCGTCCTCTCTCTCCATTATAAAAAGGGAACGCCGACGTCGTCGTTGTGACCTGCATGCATGTGTGCGTGTGTGTGTGTGGGGGGTGCTGTGGGTATGAGAAGGTAGCTGAGGTGCATATAGGCAAGAGCAGTAATTCCAGAGAAATGAAAAGCAGCGCTGTTTTTCAAGAGCTATCGGGCTCAATGCATTCATGCAGCAGCAACATGTTAACGTGGACACTCAAGAAAATAAAACGAGTGAATGATTGAAAAAAAACAGCACGACGCACAGATGATGTCGTCGGGGTTAGGTGACGTCGTTTGCAGAGAGGGGCGACGGCAATATCAGTGGCGCACACTCTGCTCTCGCTTCCTTCCTACCCCCACCCCCTCCCAAGCTGCGGTATGTAACCCCATACACAAGGAGCTCTTTCAAGGTGCATGGCGGCGGTGGTGTTGGTGGAAGAAGTTAAGGGTCTTTTTTCTTTTGCGTATCGTACGGGGCGAGAAATACGATCGACTTCGCAGCTGACGCGGCATTCTCACGGCGCGTGTGTGTGTGTGTCTAGTAGTCGTCTTGGTCAAGTAGTCTCTGTTGTCCGTGTACCCCTCTGCGCCCTTCGCTTCCCGTCCTTACTACTCGCCTTCAGGACACGTCTGTGTGTGTCGGCTGCTCACCTCATGCGTTCCATTGGGTCTTTAGACGTTGTGTTCTTGCCTCTGTTTCCCTTTGTCTCTCGACTTTGTACCTGCCTCATGTCTATGTTTCCCCCGAATCGCTGACACACACACACACACACACACACACACGAAGGCACGCACCGTCTTGCCGGTTGTTTTTCCTCTTTTTCATCTGTGCTCTCTTTGCTGTTGTCTCTTTCTTAAAAAACTTCGTTTAGTGCTCCGTTATAGATCTCTTCACCTCTCCTTCTTCACCTACACGTGTATCGCTTCTCGGTCCCTGCCTATAGCACCATGACCAACGTCCCCCTCACGCAGCGGGTCACAGCCTTCAACGACTACGTTGGCAATGCGTCGAACCGCGACCGTGTCATGTCGGTCGTACAGTTCGGTGCGATGGCCCTGGCGGCCCCTGCCGCCGCCGCCGGTTGTCCGGAGCTGTCCGCGCACCTTAACACGATCCTCCACGGCGCCGCGCACTACCGTACCGTCACACGCTTCTCGCAGTGGCTCGTTGTTGCCCCGGCCCTCACTCCCAGCGGTATCAAGAGCGTCATCGCAAGCCATCCGAACCCACTCGTGGGCATCTGCAAGACCATTTCCACCGCCTTCTTTACCGTCTTCCTCATCGGCGAGGAGCTCGTTCTGGCATCCAAGTGCAACATGCTCGACCCCGTCCTCGGCAAGCACTTAAACCGCATTCGCTTTGTCTTTCTTTTCTGGTCAAACATCGCGCGTCTCGTCATGAACTACCTCCTACTGAAGAGCAGCAAGTACGACGCCGCCAAGGACAACCAGAACGAGGAGAAGGCCAAGGACCACCGCCGCAAGGTGCTTAGCGTGGCGGACGGCGTGCTTCAGAGCATGTTCTGCTACACCCTTCTCAAGAGCTCCGCGCCGGCGGGCCCCAAGTACCTCAGCGCTGCCCTCCGGTCGGGCAAAGCAGTGGACATCATCACCTCCCTTGCCCCGCCGCTGTTCGTGGTACACAGCACTCCGCAGGGTATGCTTGGCCTCGCGGCCTCTGTCCCCGGCTTCATGATGAGCGTTTTGTAAGCGTGCATGCCTTCTCAGAAGCGTACACGGGAGAATACAGGAGAAAAAAGGAGGGTGAAGGACGCTGAAAGAGAGGGGAGAGCAAATGGGTGTAGCACGGAGGTGCCGCCTTTGTGGCGCCTTTTTTTTCTCCTTCCTGCTGCCCGCACATCTGTGTGAGCGAGCAGCGAGAGTCAGCACACATCAGCTGAAAGGAGTCCGACCTCGCACTATCCATTGAGTCACGCAGAGGTCAGGAGAGCAGCGTGCGCGCGGCTCCTCAACAGCTCTTCCCTCCCCGTGCAACGAGCACACCCGTTGTCTCCACCCCATTTCTGATGGGTGCCTTCTCGGGGCTTTGCCGTGAGAGATCTGCGAATGCAGACAGTTTCGAACGGTAACGCTCGCACGCCTGATGTGTACTTGTGTGCGAGCGCAGCCTGAATCACAGAGGTACATACGCGCTGCTCTATCGCCTGCGACCACCGGGCGAGAAGGTGCACTGTGGCCGTGAGACAAGGCGCCACAGCCCTCTACATCTCCTTTTCCTCACTGGTGACCAGTAATGCCTCTTTCCGATTTGTGTTTCTTCACGGCACCCATGCTTTCGTTGGGCTTCTTTCACCGCTACTCACTTCCTCTAGCAAAACGAAAAAAAAAGCAGACGATAAATGCGCGATTTAAGGGCGGTGGGCAGAGGCTGCAGGAAGTCAATGGCCACCCCCCGGCTTGTGTGCTTTCCTTTCTTTTTCCCTCCCTTTTGTTTTGCTCTTTCTACAGTGCGATTCAGTGCGTGTGTCGGCGTGTGCCTCTTCTTCTGCTTACTGTGTTGAGCACGCGCTGCTCTTCGAATCCCTCTCTTCTTCATGACAGGCTACACCACCACGCACCACAGTTGAAAGGTTGTACAAGAAACAAAAAGAACGACAGGCCCCAAAACATCGAAAAACGTTCGCTAAAAAAAAGATGACGGGCATGAACACCTCTGCTCGATAATTCTTATTGGGGAGGGAAGAGAAGAACCCGTCGCGTTCCGCGCACGGAAGCGTGCGCATGGAAGGAGGGCAAACCAAACGCCTTCGCTCAATGCGGACGTATACGCAGGCATAAATACACGAATGAAAGGGCGGTGAGGATAGGACGATGAGGTGGGTGAAAGCACAGAATTTGGATGCCCCCCTCCTCCTACGTCATTCATCGAACCTCTCCTTCTCTCTCACACCGCGTTTGCGGCCCGAAGGAACGCGGCTGTGGGAGAGAAGGGGAAGGGAGCTTGCAAGCGATCTTCACACGAAACGTTGCGTGAGGTGTTCAAGGCAGACAGGGGAGGAGACCGTCAATGGTGCAAAGCACGGCAGCGAAAGCAATAGTAACGAAGTCGAACAGGAAGCATATGGTCCCGTAGAGAGATGTCCGGCTTTCGGACAACCGTAAGCGTGTCTTATGCCCTTTCCCCCTTTTTTTTTCATAATTCTGCTTCACGGTGGTCGCGGGCTTTCTCCCTTGTTTCACAGAGGGCACACATACGCAGACACACAGGCACACACACACACACACACACACAGACACATAGGCTTCCCTTTCTATGCGGCTCTAGCTGTTTCTCTTTTGGTAGAGAGTGATGCTAACCTTCCCCCTTTCCACTTTCCCTTCTTTCGGTTGACGTTATCATGCGACAGTGTTGCATGCGAAGGAGTGTATGCGTGTCTCTGAATGCAACGGTGCACCGGTATAGCACCGGGTGAAGCAAGAAACGAAAAAGAAAGGAGAGAAATCGCACACACACGCACACACAACTGTCGAACTTTAGGACACTCTCTTGTTTCGACCGGCGTCACTTCTTTTTGTTCTCCCCTATTCTAATTTTCACTGCCTTTCTCTCTCTCTCTCCACCTTTGCCTTGATGACCAGTGAACATTTCCACGTGCGAAAACAAAAACCACGCTGCTGCTGAGCTCAACTGAGCCGAGACCACAGCTCGTACGTGAGGGCGTTTTTCTCCGTTCATCTCGCATACGACGCATGCACACAAAAGAAATCAAGTAAGCCACAGCGAAGGGGCGGCCAGTGGCGTACCGGCCCTCATTACTGTCGGCCGACATTCGACGTGCTCGATCATGGCCGTTTTTATTGTATTGGCTGTTAAGCGATTTCCCCGACGTGAAGGCGTCGCTGTGCTTCCTTCCACGGGGCACTTTATATTTCGTCTGTGGCGTGTCGTGGTTGTGTCTGCTTTGTACTCTTTTTTTCGTTTGGGCATGTGCTGCCTATGATTGCTTGCCTCGGACCCTTCAACTTTTGCTTCCTTTTCTGGAAACCTCATCCTCTCCGCTTTTTCGCCTTGGACCGTCTCTCACGGACGCATCATCAGAAAAGCTCATCCTGCCTGCCCCCTTCTGAAAAAAAAGAGAAACAACCCCTTCACCTGTGCATCTTCTCAGTTGGTTTTGCTCTCTATCTTTGCAGGCTATAAAACTGCCGATTGAGATTCCTTACTGAATCATGTAAATTTTTTTTCGGACCTCGGCCACATCCCCATATCAATTTTTCACCTGAAGTCACGGGCCTCCTGTCTCACCAGCCCATCACAGCAACTTCCATCTCCCACCAGCACTCACGCTCCTGCACGCAGTGCCGAACACGAGAGAAAGGCAACAACCAACAACCAGCAGGGCAAAGACATAAAGCGAGATTCGGCCAGAACAAGCAAAAAGAGAAATCTGGTTCTCTCCGTATCACGAAAGCTCAAAATATTAAAGCAGAATCTGCATCGTCTCTCTCAAGGCCTCCCTTCCCCTTTCCCTGAGACTGCCGTTCAACCCCCTCTGCAACGCCAGCTTCGCGATATTTCACTTCCAGTAAGGAAATAAACAGAGAGCTCAAAGTGGTAAGACGCATTTGTGATACACCCACGTCCCCACACACAACAGAAGACAGATCGTTTGGCTTGCCGAAGAGTTCTTCGTTGCCCCTCTTATATATATATATATATATATATATATATATATATCAAGGAGGGTTTGCCAAGAACCACAGCAAAACGACGCAACTGCCGTATGCTGTTGCTTCTGATCCTTTCCCTCTTCCGCGCTTCCTTCTTGCACGAGCAAAAAGCTGCCTTCACCTCTTTCTAGGTGATTATCATTCGTTTTTGTTTTTTTTTTGTTTTGTTTTCGCATCCCTCCTCGACTCATTGTGTGCATTTGTGGGTATATTTCTCTCCTTCTCCCCATACTTTTTTTCGTCAATAATTTTTCCGTTTCTCTTTGCCCGCCCCCGCCCCCCCCCCCCCCCCCCCCCCCCCCCCCCCCTCCGCCTCCTCTCCACCCGAAAAGCGGTAACGAGGAGATAGGTTGTCCAGACCGGGGTGTGGCGTAAATAGATCACCAACACACTGCGTTGCATCGGTCTCGTATACATTTTTCGTCGGTTTTTTTTCCTCAGAAGTTGCTTTCCTTTCTTGTGGCTTTCCTCACACCCCCACCCCCACCCACTTTTTTTGTTGCAGGCACTTCGCCACCACCTTTCATTCGGTGTCAAGCCGTGCTTTATCAGCCTCCCTCCCCCTAAAGTCATCAACGGCCCACTCTTCTCTCGTTCCTGTGTCTATTTTCACTTCTCCACACATTTTTCCTTGTTCGCACCCCGCAGTCCAGTACTTGGAGGCTTCCACCATGACCGCCAAGTTCAACCACCAGGACAAGTCCACCTACCCAAATGGCCGCAACAAGAAGCAGCCCATCGTCCCCATCATTTCGCCGTCGCTGATGGTGGCGGACCAGACAAAGCTGCTGCAGGAGTCGCTGGACGTGCTGTCTGATAAGGGTGGCAGCGCCGATTGGCTTCACGTGGACATTGTGGACGGTCACTTGGCGCCGAACTTCAGCTTCTGCCCCGCGACAGTTTCAGACCTGCGCAAGCATCTGCCGAACACGTTCCTCGACTGCCATCTTGTTGTTTGCAACCCCATCCGCTGGGTCGACTCTTTTGCGAAGGCTGGCGCGTCGACGTTCGTGTTCCATTACGAGGCCACCGAGAACCCTGTCGCCGTCTGCCGCAAGGTACGCGAGGCCGGCATGGTTGCTGGGATTGCTCTTGCCCCCAACACGCCGGCGGAAGTGCTGTTCCCCATCATCGATGCTGGCGAGGTCGACATGGCGCTTGTCATGTGTGTGCCGATCGGGTTTGCTGGGCAGCAGTTCCAGATGGAGACGGTGGAAAAAGTGCGCCGGATGCGTCAGCGTTATCCTCACCTCCTGATCCAGGTGGACGGCTCCATCACACTGGACACGATTGACATCGTTGCTGCTGCCGGCGCGAACGCCATTGTGCCTGGCCGTGCCGCCTTCAAGTCGAATGACCGCAAAGGCAGCATGGAGGGGCTCCGCCGCAGCATCCAAAAGCACATCGCACAGCGTGCTGCCAGCCACCTGTAGAGACGCTTCGCGCAGCACCATTGCCCCAACGCTACTGTGGGAGCGTGGAGGTGTGCGCACGCCAACTGCCCCTCTGTTTGATGACTCCACAACAAAGCTGCTCACTCTACGTGGTTTCATTCTCTCTACTCCCCCTTGTTCTCCAGGACGAGGTTGCAACCGTGACGGTCTGGTTTTGCTGCGACGACCCTACCCGGCGGATGCACTTCACGCCGGGCTGCCCACCTGAGAGTGACGCTGGTGGCACGGGAAGTTCTCGATCAGACGCCAAGCGGCGTTGCACCCACTTCTCAGGTTATGGGAACAGACACCAACTCTCGCCGCCGGGGTGTGCGACAGGAGAAGGCGGCCTGCCTGGGCCGCAACTCCCCCCTCCCTTCCTCACCCCCGCACGATGGGCCCAAGGGCAAACACGTGGCGCCCGTGAGCGGCGATGGCGCCCCGAAACGGCACAGCACAGACGGGGCCACGGGGGCGCCACCACAGCGCCGAGTGGCCACCGCGCGGCCAAGCCCGCTGCCCACCCCGAGGAGGGCGCTATGGCCCGGCGCCGCCAGTGGCGGCGGTGGCCTCATTATGCCCTTTCCGCGGGGCGGGCCGGAAACGGTGCTGCCCCCTGGTCGCCAAATCGATCCGCAAGGGCCGCACCCACCGCAGCGACGCGGGCGCAAAGACGCGTGAGCCTCAGAGAGCCGCGCTGACCCCGAGGCCACCACGACGGCCCGAAGGCGCATCAGGGAGAAGCGGCGGATCCGCCACGCAGCCGCGCCCACCACCACACATGCACAGCCGCAACGCGCCACCCACGGACAAGGCAAACCACATGGCGAGACTCGTGGCGGGCGCCGCCGCTGGGGGCGGCCCCCGGGAAGAGGGCGCCCCGCGCGCCGCCCGAGCATGGCCCCTACTCGGGCGCACTCACCGAAGAGCACCAAAGAGCCAGCCCCGACGGAGGGGCGCAGCCCTGCAACGCCCCCGCCCCCTCCCCCAGGGCCGCAGTCGCAGTGGGCACCCCGGGGCGCGCGGGCAGCGGAGACCTGCTCGGGGAAGCGGGTCCACTGCCCCACGGCGGCGCCCGCGCGGGGGTGCAGGCAGCGACCCCCTCGGAGCCCCGCACGCACACACCGCCCGCGCGCGCAGCCACCAACGCGCAGAGGAGCCGGCGCCGCTGTTGCTGCGGGCGCGCTCTCCCTCCGCTTGGCGCCCGGCACGGGCCCCGCAGCGGTGGGGGAGGGCATGCTGCGACGTATCTGGGCGCGAGTGCTGGCGCTGCCGGTCCGTCGCGTGCGCCTCTCATTTCCGTCTGCCTGTGGCCATTGCGGATGGGAGCACCACGGCGAAGTGGGCAGGCTTGCGGGATCGGCAGTCGCAGAGGAGCCGGCGCCGACTGCGTGGATCACGCGCCTGGTCGCCGGCCCCAGACGCCAGGCCGACATCGCCCGAGGCCGCGATACACGATGCGGCGCGCTGAGACAAGAGGTGCTTGGCGGCACCCGTCCCACACCAGGTGGACAGGGATGCTGAGCTCGCGAGACGGCAGGCGGCCATCCTCGCCCAGGTCCGCACGGGCACCCCGTCCGTGCGCTGGGGATCGCTGCAGCGGCGGGTGCCTGGCAGCGACAAGGCGGTGCGCGGATGGCGTGCTGCCCGCTGCTCCGCTGGTGTTGCGGCGCCCCCCCCCCGCCCCCGCCAGAGCCTCCACCCCGCCTGTGCTGGCCATAAGGGCGTCCGACCCGGCGTGGTGCCCGGTATGCTGCGCGAGATTCGCGGATCGCCCGACGCTCGAAGCACACCTCGCCTCACGCGGTGAGCGTGCACGCCACCCCGGCACGCCCCCGTGGCATCGACGGGGATGGAGAAGACGAAGAGAGCGAGCCCCTTCCCCTCCACAGACGACAGCGCCGTCCTGAAGCAGGCCCCGTGACCCGAAAATGCGGGCGCTGTGCGCACGCGCTGCCAACCGTTGCTGGCTTGGTGTGTCACGTCGAAAGAAAGAGTGCGGGGGTGAGAGAGCAAGAGCGATGGGCGGAAAGGGCGCGAAGGAATCCCATAGCAGTGAGCCTCACGGCGCATGTGCGCACAACATGCGGCATCCTCGGCATCTGTCCAGGGCTGCACTGATGAGGTACAGATGCCGGAGGCATCACGAGAGCAGCCCGAGTTGCACCATCGGGTCCTCCAGACTCCCCATGCGGAGGGTCTCCATATTATCGGATGCCGCGGCGTGAAGCGACCGAGGACGAGGCATGGCACACAGGCAGGGGGCGCGCAGGGCCGCCGAGGACCCTGACCCGAGGCTGGCCAACGCCCTCCTCGAGCTCATCCGGCATGTCACCTTGACCACCCCCTATTCCCCGCACGGCAGACGCCACCGTCTCCGCCCTCGAGCAGGAGCCTGGGCGCGGCCCGCGTTGGATCAGGCCATGCAGCTCACCCATGTCCGTGGGACGCCTGCCACGCAGCACGCACCCGATGGATGGATGAGGAAGGACAGGGAGAGCCTGTGCGGCGCATGGCCCGATGCGAAGGCAGGCGGCTCGTCCTAGACGCCCAGGATGCAGCCGTACCCCCCACACCCCTCCCTCAACAGAGACGGGTGGGCTGTGGTTGTATGCGTCTGTTTTCTGACTTGTTCGCGGTGGGCTGGCACGCTGAAATCGAACTTAATGTGTTAGAATGCTTTTTGTTTGTAGTGACGGGCTATACCTTCCCGTGTGTTATCAATGTCCGAGTGCCCCCCCCCCCCCACTCTGTATGGGTGCCGAACCCCCCTCCCCCACTGCCCTATCCCTGTCCATGCCGATGCACTGATGGTGGCGACAGGGTCCAGCGGCCACGACGTGGCGAGGTGCGAGCGGGTTACCGCTACTGCTGTCGGCGGCCGTGTCCTGGATGGCGTGGCGTCTGTGCGACCCGCGAGGCGGGTGGTGGGCAGAGTTCGAGGCCGCGGCCGTGCTCATGTGACTGAGTCGGCGCATTGCTGTGACGCGCGTGTCTAGCGCTGCTTCGAGCAACGAGGTGTGGGGCCTGCAGCAGCCCGGGGTCGAGTGGAGCTCGACTCGTGTGGCAGAGTGGGCGTGTTCAAACTTCTCTCCCTGTTGCTTCTTCTTGTTCGGCACTGGCGCACGATCAGTGGGTAATTCTGGTCGTGGGTCTGCACAGCATTCGAGAAAGGCTGTCGAGAACATATGTTTTCATGGAATCTCTGTGGACTTTCTTGCTTCTTTTCTGTGCGAAATTGTTCGTGTTTGCCCGAACGGATTCTTCCTTACATTGTGGGCCACACATGACAAGCGGCAAATACTTTTTTCAGCGAAGATGATGCCTCCTAACCGATCAGTCGCAAGGATTTGACTGCGGTGGCGATGAAGCAAAAGCTCTTGGAGGTGTGGACGGTGGCTCCGATGAGGTGAAACGGGTTTTCTTCACCTTCGATACTGAATGTGTGACCTTCTTATCCGACAACATCGACTACAGGAGATACGAAGTATGCTGTGGTGGCCAGGCTGAGGGGCGCGACACCCTTGCCGGACGTTTCGATTTATGAAACGATCGGAAGCTGCATTTTTCTACAATGAAGGGCCAGGTGTACGAGCTGTCGATCATCGAGCGAAAGGGGGGAACCACCGAAAGGACTGGACCATCTTCGCTGGAACCGCTGCTTCCATCCTGCTCAAGGACTTTGGAAAGAAGCTCAGAGGCCCAGAGCTGCAGGGGATGGGCCGCATTTCACATGACGCTCTGCCAGTGATCTCCTGCATGAATGCCTCCGAGTCTCGCGGCGTGGCCTCTACTCAACGCCATCCACTCCGCAGTGCTCGGTACCTACAAGGCGCGCCTGCAGAAGCCGGCAAGCCACTATCTGGAGCTCGACCGCCGCAGCGGCAGCGACAAGGTGAGGCTCGTGAAGCAGGAGCTGCTCCTCGAGATCAAGCAACGCGGAGTGAATCTGGGGATCTATTCGTCTTTTCATCTTTCTTTCGTCCCTTGTACAAGGTGTCGGAGAACAGGGGGTGTCATCATGTGTAGCACTGGCGAAATAAGCGGTAGAAAGGCGGTGAAGGAAGATGGAAGAGTCGAAAGGGGTAGAGAGGGACGGTGGCGTGCGCGCACTGTCTCTCCCTCCCCCTCCCCCCTCTCTTGCCCTTGTTCGCTTTCTCGCTTACTTCGCCGCTTCAAATCCGCCGCTCTTCTTTCTTCTGCGACTTTCACGTTCGCGTCTGCGCAGAGGGTTCTGGTGATAGAGGGCTGCCCTGTGCCGAGGCACGCGTGGAGAGGGAAGGAGAGTTTAGGGGGTGGGGTGGTAGTGATGGTGGGGAGGTTCGCCCTCGAAAGAAGCGAACCAAAGGATTCGACGGAACGATTTCACCTTTTTTGTTGTTGTTTGCGCATTCGCAACATTTTATATGTTGGAAACAGGCACAGTCGCACGCGCGCATGAGCGACTAATAATGCTAGTTCCTCTTCTGCTCCTCGGTGGGGGCAGATCCTGCGGCTTCTCTCCACCCCCTCCTGTCTTCCCCGCCGTCCAGCCTTTCACTCCCTTTTGTGTGTGTGTGTGCATGTATATGTGCTTTGTTTTGTTTTGACGTTCTGCTATACCTCTCATTGGTTGTTTCTTTTTATTTTCGATTGGCCGTCTCGAATATTGGCCAGCAGGTGGTTGCTGATTGCGGATGGATGCTTGTGCATGCGTCTGTTGGTGTTTAGTACGCGAGTCCTCTCGCTCTTCAAAAAAAAAGAGCGTCACTTCGTCTCGCACGCAACAAGCAACCAAAAGCAGGCAAACACACACACACACACACACACACACACACACACACGGGCCCGTGGACGAGATCAACAGCGTCAAGTGGCCTCTGCATGCTGCTGAGGATTGTTCTTGGACAGTTTGTCTTTTTTCATCGACGATTTCGCGATCGGTTTGCAGCTCGCTGATTTGAAGGGGGAAGTCCAACGCGAATTCGACGGAAGAAACTTAGAACGCCTGTGACGGCGTTGTTGGTGGAAGTCACTTGATGCGTCTGCTGAGGAACTGGTGAGGGATGCGCGAAACGCGGCGAATGAGGTAGTTGACGAGTTTGCCGGAAACAGTGTGGAAGTTCAAAAGGCGCTTCGAAAGAAGCGATACAACGAAGAGTGAAAAAAATGCAGCGCATAGCTCGGCAGTGGTCTGTGCTCTGCGACTTGATGTGAGGCCTAGGCGACGAGGCGTGCACGTTGTCTTCTCGCCCATTACAGTTCGACCGCAGGGAGATGAGGAAAGTGGAAGGAGACGTTGCACAAACCAAGAGGAGCAAGAGTCATTCGATGCGTCGGCGGCACATGAATGTCACTTGGCCGACGGTCGACCAGTATAGGAGCCGATTGCGTTGGCGGCCTTTCCTGAGCGCGCGACGCGAGTTTCTCCATAAAGCGCGAACGACTTGTCAGTGATCGATGATAAGCATTTGAAGTGCTTGCATCTGAGGACCGCAGAGGGTTTGCCACGGAGCATTTTTCAGCACCTGCGAACGAACTCTTTGTCACCTGTCATGAAATCAATGTGTGCGCTGCTCGAATCCTCTCTCCCTCTCTTGCTGCTTCATCTTCCTATCTTTCTTGATGTTCGAACGCATCGTGTACGCCGGCTCCTTTCCTGCGTTTTCGCTTGGCTGTGGTTGTCGTCAATGCAGCAGCCGCGCCAAAACTCGCAGCAGCAGAAATTGTTTTGCACTAGCTCTAGAGAATAGCACAGAGATACAAGTGACTGTGTTTCACATTTTTAGCAGGAGGCACAGCGCAACAGCACACGTGCATAGGAAATACAACCGTAGAAGTAGAGGCTCTCTCTCTCAACAAGGATTGACGGACCCCCACACGCGCATGCATATAGATGCACAGTCGTGGTAAAGTAGCGCAGCTTCCTCGAGTTCGTCTCCCTTGCCCCCCCCCCCCTCTTTCCGTCTTCTGATCACCTAGGCCTCTTACCAGGCGTGCGTGCACAGCTTGTCCACGTGAAGATCCTCACTCTTTTAGCTCTTTTGGGTGTGTGTGTGTTTGTTTCTTGCGTTGACCATCCATCTCCGTCACGTCTGCCATTCTGCACACAGCAAACACCACCGGACATTTTTTTTCTTTACCTCTTTGCCCCTTTGGCCTCTCCCCTGCCCTGCCCTGCCCTGCCCCCCTCAGTCCTGCCTCGCTGCGACTGCGCGTGCGTTGTGTGTACCTCGCACCACCACCCGCACGCAGCATTCCAAGACGGTGAGAAGGAGCGTTCACGCGTGCATGCGTGTGTAGCGCTTTTGTTGTGGTGGCCGCTTCCGTGTTCAAGTGAGGGATCGGTATGCCACACCAGCCGTGGCGACAGACTGCAAGAAACAGAAAGACTCTTGCCTTTTCGCGCCGCGAGCTCAGTGTTTCTCAGTTCACTTTTCTGTAGCGTTTCCTCTTTTTGGTTTTACTTTACGCTTTGTGCGCCTGTCTCCTCTGCTACCTTAGTGTGTGAGCGCAATGACGGAGTACCTCAAAGACTTGGCATCGGTCAAGCCGGGGGAGCCGATGCCGCCCGTCAACCTGGGACCGTACGACAACCCGCTCCTGTGGAACAAGCTGGACCCGTTCGGTGCCGATCGTGGTCACCAGCGTCGTCCAATGACGGTGTCCCGCGACTTCATGGAGCTGAACCAGGTGCCTATCGTCTACCGTGATCATTGCGTGCACCGCTGGATTCCGTTCAACCGTTGCATGCGGAACTTGAAGCCAGTGACGTGGGGTACAGTGAACTGCCACGAGTTTGAGGAGTCGTGGATGGTATGCCGGGCGCACGAGACGTACCGCCTGCAACTCCTGAAGAGCAAGTTCATGGAGCTGACGAAGGACTACACAGCGGAGGACAAGAAATTCTTCCCTAGCATACTGTACCTCGGCATTCCGTACTACATGCCGTCCTTCTACTGGAATTTGGCAACATCACAGCGACTTAGCGGGTGGGATGAGAAGGACCCGGCGAACCCGGTCATGTGGCGGGAGCCGAACCGCTCCCTCATGCGCTCTGAGTTCTCGCCGACGAACTGGGAGAAGGGTACCATGACTAGTGCATACGGCCACAAGCTCATCCCGGACGAGATTGTGCATGACATGGTGCCCGGATTTCCTCTGCCGGAGGAAAAGCGTCCTCAGGCCGCTTAGCCACGGACCGCAGGCTTCTAAAGCACGGAGGTGCGCAGCAGTGCTACAGGTCGACGCGCGTGGTGGCACTGGTGCTATTCAAACCGCCGATTCTGTTGCTCCCCCTTTCACTCATATGATGTGGCAGCGTTGCCGCATCGTGATCCGTCAGCTTCCTCTTCTTTGTTGTTTCATCCGCTCATATCTGGTTGATCGTCTATCATGTGCATCGCCTTGAGCCTTCGTGATATTCTGAACTGACCTGGTAGCACTCCAACTCTGGTATGAGCGTTTTCGCTCTCTCTTCGTGTTTCATCGGTGAATCGGTGGGCTCATCTCTCTCCGTCTTGCTGGCTCTGCACCACTGATGCCAACTTTATCTCGTATTGCTGACGCGTATTAGATGTCGTCATTTCCGCATCACCAACGTTCTCTGAAGCAACTGCTGGTGCTGTCATATAGCAGAGGGATCAAAGGAGATCGGATGGCTGGGGATGCGGCGTGAAAGCACCTCGGTGCGGCCGCTTTCAGCGCTGCTTTCCCATACATGACTCATGATGTCCCGTCAGGGAGGTGCTTGTTGGCCAAAGAAACGGGCAGACCTTTCATGGCCTCCCCCACCCCTCGTCTTTCCCACTCCTCCCTTTTGCCCTCTCGCTCCTTCGCCGCCCACCTTCACACTCGGTCACGTCGATGTGTGCTCTTCGGCGATTGATGGTGCGTCGAAAGCGCTCTGAATGGACCCTGCTGACGCTGCTCGGTGTCTATAAACTTGAACGCTTTCCCGGGCCTCCCGCGTCTTTTTTGCGCCATTTCTCCTTGGCTTCGCGTTGGATTGTCTACCTCTCACACGTCTGCCTCGCCCCCTTTCTCCTCTTGCTTGCCCTGCGCATAACGGGCGTTTCATCACAAGCTCGTGGACGGCCATCGCCATCCAGCTTCCGCCTCATCAACTTCGCTTCTCCTACACCGGAGCTGGCGAACTCCGTTGACCACCACTCGACTTTGCACTCGCGGTTATTTCTTTTTTGTTTTCGTCTCTTGTCGGTGGAAAGGGCATCGTTGAGTGTACGCGTATGCGCCAGTGTGTTCCGGCTGTTGACCTACGCCCTTTGCGCCTCGTTCTCTCCTCGCCTCACGGCTCCCTCTATTGTCGTGCGGGTGGCCACACAGAGAGCCCCTCCTTCTTTCTTGAGGGGGGGGGAGTGAGTGGCAACGAGGCAAAGCAACGGCAGCGGATCAAACACGCATCGTTGTGTACCACCGCCTTTCTGCACCAATCGAGGCCACCAAAGTGTTTTCTTCGTATTCCACACCGAATCGGCTCACATCGTCTGCTCGTGTGCGTGTGTGTGTGTGTGTGTAACGCTGCGATCACTAGTACGCTTCGTTGCACACCTCTTCTTCCTCTCCATTGCGCGGCCCTGCTTCCTCCTATCGCTTCCCTTTGTATCGATTCATGTGATTCTCCGATGCCGTTGCTGGTCAGCAGAGGGGGTGACGAATGAAACCGAGAGTAGCCGCGGCACCGACGTTGGCGGCGCTCCGCTGGTCGCCAAAAGCCGCGAGATGTGCAGGAGGTGTCGCTCTCAAGTGGCGGGCAGCGCGTCGAGTTTGCCGCGATCCTTATGAGGCCTTCTCGCCGATGCGCCGCACCTACGCATCGGCAAGCTATGCGTCCATTGCTTGCCGTGAGGCACGGCCATCGTATATAGGTCACGGACGGCCGAGAGCAGCGGCGCAGTCGCGACCGTTTTTATCTCCGCGTGTGCTTGCGCCGCGTGAGTCGCTCGAGGAGGCGCTGCGTACCTCCGCGCCGCTCTGCTTTTCCACCGCAGTAGCGGCGATGGCCACACGACTGCGACGTAACCACATCGTTGCTTCCTGCCCGCGTCTTTTTGCGGAAGAGATGTGCAGCTTCGCGTCCACAGTCTCCACAGCAGCTGCGTCCTCGCCAACGGAGCAACATGCGCGAGCGTTGGCACTGATGAGTGAACTGCAGAATGCTATCGGCTCCGCAGCCGCGTCAGAGTCTCTTGCACCGCCGGCAGAGGTGCCGGCGGAGACGTCTCTCTGGTGGAGCTACATGCATCCTTTTGCAAGACTCCTGTGCAGCAAAATCTACGTCAGCGTCTCGACCGACAATACAACGCCGTTGTCGTCGGCCTTGCTCGCCAACGGCAGATGGGATGAGACGCTTCTCGACTGCGTCTGCCAGCTTGCTTCGTGGCCGGACGCCGAGGCGGCAGGAACAGTTGCGCAGTGGATGGCGTCGCTGGTGCAACGCTGCGCGCTGAAGAAGAGCACCCGTCTTGTCTCGTCGCCATCTGAGATGGAGTTGATGGTGCGACGCGTAGTGGAGGCGTCATCGCCAGCACTGCTGTGCGCGGTGGTGCAGGCATGTCAGGTGCGCACTCGTCGCATGGATAGCTCGGCGGGCGACGGTGGAGCGGCTTTCAGAGGTGCAACCACTGCCCTCTACGCATCACAAGCGGAGGAGGACTTGCATGGCGGCTGCCGGTGGCATCCCTGCATGAGCGATAGGGCGATCAAGCTTTCTCTGCAGCAGATCGTGCAGGTTCTTTCCGGCTCTGCGAGTGGCAGGCGAAAAGGTAGGGCAGGCAGCGCGTCTGCCGTTACTCTCGCTGCACGTCTCCAGATTCAGCAATGCTGTCTGTGTCAAATTCCACGCCACATGGACGACCGCACTCGCCACGATTGCGCCGTGCTCGCCATGAAAGCCCTCAAGCAGGCACCCTTCACCGTTCTGTTGGCTGCCTACGAATACTTCCGCGAGGAGGGACTTGCCTCGGCGGTGGTGGCGCAGCGCTTCCTCGCGAACTGTGGGGTGTGCGTCACCCACGTCACCCAGCGCGGTGTCTCACTGGGGACATACCTCTCGCCTGCGGCAACCAAGGCAGCGGTCGAGGCGCTCCTGCACGCCCACAGCACAGTGCTGAGCACCGGCCGTGACTCGAAGCAGACGGAGACAACGATGTCGTACTTCACTGCCACGCTGAACGCACTCGGCTACCCACATGTCGTGCGCTCTCTCTACAAAGTGCCTCAGCCGACGATGACGACTACGTCAGACCCCGAACTCTGTGAGACGCCGCACTCCGTCGTGTCGCAGGTGCTGCTGCGCGACGTATATGGGGCCGTGGTTGCTCTGGAGGCCCTCGGCGCCTCCCGTCCAGAAGGGTGGCTATCAGTGCCACCATCCGCCACAGAGTCCATGGCAGCCGTGAGTCGGTTGGTGGGACAGGAAGGCAGCGTTGCCGACGTGAAGAGATTATACGCGGCCCTCGTCGGGTTTCACAATGCGGGGTTGTTTATCAGCTACTACGTGGAGTGCGTGCTGGCTGGCGTGTGCGATCGCGTGCGCGATATCGGGAGGCAACAGAGGCCCGCACGGGAGAACGCGAGCAAGGTGCCTAGTGCGCCTCCTCACGAGATCCTGGAGCGCGTCATCCCAGTCTTCCGCGCGACCTTGTGCTACATTGGTGACGAGCTCAACGCAGACATAATTTTCGAGCTTGTTGAAACAGCGCTGCAGCTACGCGACTACGCGGTGCCGCTGACAGCTGCTCTCGTCTCGACTCTCCGAGCGAGTATGGAGGTGAGTCTCTGTCTGCACGAGCTGCTGTGCCGAGTGGACGCCTCAACGCACAACACGCCGTTTCTCGCCTACTACGCCCTGTGCTACACCAGAGACTTCGGCTCACCTGCCACGTTTGATCACCTCGCCGCCCTCTGGCGCGTTGACGCCGACGCCATTTGGAATCGCGCAACCCACCTTTCCCCCTCGTGCCAGCTGTGGAAGTGCGCCACTTGCGGCCGACTGAACAGCGATCGCTACAACTACTGTGTGTGCTCAGCGCTTCGATACAGCCATGTGTTGTGTGGTGCCTGCGGCTACGCGCAGGACGAACGGCTGCGCCAGTGCTGCAGCTGTGGTCAGACGCTGCTGAACAAGGCGTCGTTGGCCGGGGCGGTGGCCCGCACGGCGTGGCAGTGTCGAGACTGCGGAGCCCGCAATCCAGCTAGGCAGACGTTGCTGTGCTTCCGTTGCGAACAGCCAACAGGGCCGTGCATCCAGCAGCACGCCGCCGCAGAAGCCACCGAATCTGAGGGCTCGGCGGCGTCCACATCACTGGAGTGCGGGTGCTGTTTTAGCCGTGGTTGCGACAAAGACCAAAGACGCGGTGCTGCCGCAGCTGCCACACGGAGACCAGCCGCGTACGTGGCCGCCGTCGGTGTCTGTCATGAGTGCGGCCGCTTCAAGATGGACCATGCCGCGCAGCACAGCCTCGTGTGGGTATGCACAGGCTGCCATCAGCGGCGCAGCTCGCTGGAGCGCATTTGCCCCTCATGCCCGCAGGTGGAGTGTCTCCCGCAGGCTGTGTGCCGGGGACCAGTGGACGTACCGCGCGTGTGCCGCCGCTGCGGTCACGAGGAAGTGAACCCGTTCGCAATGTTGTGTCGGGGCTGCGGCAGCACCGCGGATCCTTTCGTTCACCGCGGTGACTCCGCAGAGGCCACGTGTATGCCGGAGCGAGTGTCCGCTGCTAGCGGTCACGCCAGCCCGACGTCCCCCGAGGCGGTGCCGAACCAACGGCAGCGCCACGTGTACCACTGGTGCCTCCACTGTCACCACATGCAAGTTCGGGACGGCACCGCGCCGCTCCACCAGCAGCGCTGCAGCGGATGCGCGGCAAACTGTGAGGAGAAGGGTCTGTGCTTGCTACCTTCGCGCGTCTGTGGCCGCTGCGGCGCGAGCTTACCGGCTCGCTACGCGGGTAGCGCCGTCTGCCCCTACTGTGCCGCTTACGTGGAACTGGTACCGCAGCCGCAAAAATGCGACAATGACAGCGCACAACGGTACTGGACTGCTTTCACGCTGCTTCACACATGCGAAGCGCTTGACGAATGCTGTGCCAGAGAATCGCTGCTCACGGAGAGATCGACCCACGCTATGCCGACAGCGCTTGTGCCGGTGACACCGAAGACTTCGGCATCTGATAGCGGCGTCGCTCCCGGCTCTGCAGCGACTACAGTCGGCGCGAGTACTCGGGCATATCTTCAGAGGCGCCCGACCATAGAGAGGACGCTGTCCTGCCTGCGGCGCGAGTGGTGCAACATAGACGGTGATGCTTGGCTATCCGTGCGCATGGACGTTGTCACGCTGCTGGGGCGAGCCGTCAACACACTGCGCCAGTGGCTCTCCGCATCCCTCACGGCGCGCCGTCTCTCCGCCCTCTTGAAGGACATCCTTACGCATGTCGACTGCGCGTGTGGGGTGGCGGTGACAGGCTCCCAGAACGCCTTCAGCCGCAACGCGCAGGGTCACTTCACCCCTGTCGAGGTGTGCCACGAGTGTCTCGGCACCCATCCACTTACTCTGTGTCCTTTTTTGGAGGACGGTGGCTTGTGGTTATGTGGGGAGTGTGGTTCCTCGAACAACAACTCGGACGTGTGCCGCTATGTGTGTGGCCGCTGCCTCGCCTTGCGGCCAGTGATGCAGGACCTGCTCGTCTCGACCTGCTGGGAGTGTCACACGTGCGATCGGGCTAATGTCCAGTTTGAGCGCTACTGTATGCACTGCGGCGCTGAGCGAGCAGCGTGGAGTACGGCGATGCTACCTCACTGGGATTCTGCTGGCGACGGAGCGTTGACGGACGACGTACATGGTAACGATGGATTCCACTTACTCGCTGCCGCAGGCACCGGAGAACTCGACCCCCGCGGCGAGGCAACGCACCAAATGAACGGGCTGGCAACAGGGAAGCGGCGCGGAGACGCACAGGGGCATTGTGTAGGGCTGTTGAATTTGAAGGGCAATGGGCAGACACTATCGCCGAGCTTATCCGATGCGCTGTCCTGTGGGGCATCAAACGCTTCCCTGCTGGACACCCTCGCCGCCAGCTCCGCTGATACGGCTGCGCCGGTCCGCGGCGACGAGATTCCCTTCAGCCCCGCCAAGTGCCCTCTGTGCGGGCTCGTCTACATCGAAGCACGGTGCCCGCTCTGCCTCAACCACATCCCTGACGTCGCCGATGCGAGAGGAACAGTGTGCGAGGTGCAGGATCGCTGCGCTTTCATTCAGCCCAGCGGCACCACCCGTCCGCAGGATCGCATCTTCGTAGATGAGGCCCTGCTGAAGGCAAACACACTGAAAGAGGGGTTACTTGTGCACTACACTGCCGAGCTCGGCCAGCGCGGTTGGATGGAGGCGAGGCTCTTGCGGTGTTGAATCTGCCCTTCCCCCTCCCCCTAACCCCCACGGGCTGCAGTGTGTCCATCAACGAGCGGTGCACTGTAAAGACGGCCGGTGAAAACGAGGCGCAGACAGCAACGCGGAAGTGCTGGAGCGTTTTTGCGCTCATCAGCGAAGGCTTTTGTTCGCAGCTACACACGCGCGAAAAAGATAGAGAAAGTGAACGAGGTGGGGAGGAGGGGGGGATGCGAGAAGAGGAGGGATGAGGAGGCTTGATTGTGCGCATCAGCACTCCGCGTCTGCTGGCGTATGTGCATCTACATGCGAGTGCGCGTGCAGGTGTGCACTTCATGCACGGAGTCTTTGGTGCGGCGGCCGCTCGTACTCAACGGTGGACGCTCTACTTGACAGGTACAGACACACACGCCTACAACCACGGGCAGCTTGACTTCTTTTTTTTTACAGCTGACAGTGCTCTCGACGCGGTGAGTGCCGTGCTGACCTAGTGCTCCTCAATCGCTGCCCTTCCCCTTTTTTTCTGCTTACCTGTGTCCTCCCCTCCCCCCCCCCTTGTGTCTTTGTGTGTGGAATGGGGAAGGGGAGGGGAGGGGGGCTCTCTGCACCACCTCCGGCCCTATTTCGCTACCCCCCTTTTGTCCTTTGCATGCGCTTGTTCTCTGGCAGCACAAAGCCCACCCGAACGCTTTAGAATCTCGCCCTCCCTCCCCTCCTGCTCATCGTCGTCACACAGAGACGGTGTGTCACTCGTGCTCTCCGATGGTGGTACGCTTCGATGAGTGGATGCTAGTGGGGCTCACGGGTTTGATGGAGTGGACTGTGATGCAGCCATCCACCACCCCCCAACTGGACACCTCTTACACTTCTTCTACCGACGCGTTGCAGCAGGCTCGAACCTACCCGGCCCTCCTCACCGAACTCACGCCCACAGTCTTGACCGGGCGCAGCTCCGGCTCTGCCAGCGCTGCGCCAGTGGTGTACGCTACCGTGTCCTCCCTCGTCGATATCGAAAGGATCGGACCGCACCAGCTCCGACTGCGACAGGAGCTCTTTGGTGTTCCGGGGGCGTACCGTCTGCTGTACTTGACCGCGCCAAGCGCTGTGGCTTGCGATGAGTGGTGGAGTGCCCTTTACCGCCTTACCGACGATCAGCGGCTCCACCTCCGATCAACCAACGCTCCAGTAGCAGCGGCACCAAGCTTTCACCCTGATCCGGAGAGCGCACATCCGTGTTGTGATGCGGCCGCATGCTTGGCCGACTCCCTTGTCGCACCGGCCCCGGAGCGCTCACAGGAAGTAAGTGGTGTGATAGAGCTGCAACGAATGCTGCTCTTCACCCCCTCTTCGCCGTGTTCTGTCACAGCCGGACGACCATCTTATCGTCTGCGAGGCGGCATGTCCCAGTCATCGCCGTCTGCCATCGAGCCGTCCGTGACTGACTTGAAGACCTCCCGGCTGCTTCTGCGTCCGCAGCAACTGGCGCTTGGCACGTCAAGGGCTGACAGCACAAGGCAGCCAGTGACCGCACTTCCGCCATCCGGCCCCATGCTCGCTTGTGATGCCGCTACTGCTGCGGCTGCCGCGGTCACGGGGACATCCTCGTCATCGCTTCAATGCAACTCGGCTCCTGCGCGCACCGACGTTATCCCTTCCATGGAGAAGCCGATGCCTTCGGGTGTGTCGACAGCCTCCCCTCCGCGACCAATTGCACCGGTCAAGGACAGTGGTCGTAGGCATCTTGCGCAAGCGCAGAGGCCGACTTCCACCTCGGCGCTGTCTGTTTCTTTGCCAATGAAAAGTCCTGTGTCATCTACGGCTGCTGTGAATGAAAGTGCAAATCTGCTTGGCGCACATGCAGCTGCATCGAGGCGGATCGCGGCTCCTCCCTCTTTGTGCGTGCTTCTCGGAAGCGGCACTGATCTGTGTTCCAGGACCGCGTCTGTCTCCACTGCGTCACACGCCTCCACGGCTTCTATCAGCGGGGATGCGGCGGAGGGGGAGGCGGGCGTTTCTCCTCAGACGCCTGCAGCCGCCTCTGCTGCATCGCCGGAGGAGAAGGAGACACCAGCAGCTGAGACAGTCGCCACGCTGTCGTCGAGCGCGTTGCCGCGAGAGCACGTCGAGCCCAACAGCTCCGCGGGCGTCGCCAGGCATCCCGTTCTCTTAGTCCCTGCCACCGCCGCGGTGGTGCGCACTGCTGCGGATCGTACTTCTTCAACGCAGCCGCTGGGGCAGCGCCCGGTGTCGCCGCGTTTGTGCCTGCGGCAAGTACCCCTGCAAGACCCTCCACGAGATCGATCTCCTTCGCTTACACGTAGAGGTGCCACAGCTCCGGCGGCACTGCCGTCATCAGAAGCAGCAGCTCTTGCACAGGCCTCGACAGCGGGTTGTATTCTCTCGCCCATCTCTTCCGCCTACGAGCCAATTCACGTGGACAGCACCACGGTGTCTCGTGCGCACGGCAGCGGCTGCTCCTCACCGTGCCGTCGACTGAAATCTCCATCCTCTGCCCTGGACATCTACCTGCTGCACTGGTACGGGTGCTGCACTCCATCGCTGACGCCACGCATTATGTACCGCGGCGTGTCACCCCTGTGGAGGCGGAACATGGACGCAAAGGGTAGTCGCTCCCGCTCTCGAGAGCGTCGCGACTCGGCTGCCACGCCAACGTCCGGGCAACCACGCGGCAATCGCCATTGCCGCCTGACCCGATCTGTCGGTCGTCGCCGATATTCCTCGTCCTCGCTGGCTCACCGCTCTCGTAACGTTGGTGCCGCCGATGCACCTGCGATTCCCCCGCTCTTGTCAGTGATTGCACAGCCACACATGTTTCTCAAGTATCCGGTGCGGGTATCGTCACCTCGTAGCAGCGGCAAAGACGGTTCTGACGCGGACGGAGCCGCGACCTACGTTTTCCTCACCCTTGATGAAGTCTGCGTCGTTACGGTACCAGCTGCGCGCTTCAACCAGCGCATGGAGGAAGCGAACCTTCTGCAGCAGCGCAAAGCCCCTGATGACAGCGCTAGGGCGGAGCGCTGCTGCTCTGATGCCGACTCCGTGTCGGTCGGGGTGCGCAGCTTCGAGCGGGCCCAGCACTTCTTCGGCGCGGATTACTGCAGAGCAATGCCAGTAGCTGAGGTGGAGCGGGTATCAAGAGGCAACGAAGAGCCCCTGCTGCTCCTCAACGCTGCGCAGCGGGAGCGGTTTCACGATCTTTCCAAGATGATCTGTATTGCGACGCAGACGCACGCGTTCATACTGGAGGCGACTAACTCGACGGATGCAGAGAGGTACGTGGGCAAGTGGAAGAGGTACTTGCGTAGTCTGCGAGGAGCACCTTGAAAGGCCCCGTATGAACGGTAGTAGATAATGAGTGTGTGAGCTTGTTTGCATTTTCTCGTCCTTCGGTCCCGCGTCTGTCACCGGTCTCTTAGTGCGTTTGGCTGGACCTGTTTGTGGTCGCCGCTGCCCGTGCCGCTCACGGCGTTTCTCTTGCGCTCGTCGCTTTGACATTTCACAAAGTGATGACGCTCCCAATGTGCCCGCGGCTCTCTTTATCGTGGGTCTTGTCCTCCCACAGCGCTCTTCGGTAGGCTGTACCTTGTTTGCGTCTTTCATGCGAGTCGGCTCACTCGCCTCAAGTGCCGCTCCAGCGAGGTGTGCGCGCGTGTTTGTGTGTGTGTGTTGGGAGGAGGGGGGGATGTGCGAGGATGACGGTGCCGTGCATCGACTTTGGCTGCTTCTGTTCCTCTTGCCTCGCTCGCCCTTCTGTGCCTCCATCTTGTGGCCTCCGGCTGCCATGCACCACCTAACTCATCCCTCCCCCCTCCCAAACAACGATACCCTTTCCAGCTTTCCACTCCTTCTGCGTGCGTGCGGGTGCCTTTCATTGTACACAGCACCCTTCTTTCCCCCGCAGCCCCGTGAATATTTTGATTCACAAACCGTGAAACAGAACAAAAAGATGGCGAAGGACCGCTCAAAGTAACGGCGACGACTTTGCACCCATGTCGTGTGCTCTGCACGCAGTCGTGTGATCGGTGCGCCACCACCCGCCTGCGGGGGCGCCTCGCGCTATGGCCCTACCAATGCGATGCCCCTGGCTCTCTCAGGCTGTCTGCTGCCTCACATCACCATCTTCTTCTCTCTTTCCATCCACCGCCGTTTTCCCGCACAGGCGGTCAGCGCCAGTGATCCTGGGTATTCTCTGTTGCTCCCGCGCGGGGTCGCGCTGCAGCAGCGTGTTGTTATCCGTCTGGGGAGCCAATAAACATGAGCCGCGCTACTGAGCGGCTGGACACATGCGAGTGCGCGGCAGCGTACCGCGTGGCGAGCCTGCTGCAGCGGCCGCGCACGGTCGAGGGCGCCGACGCGGAGTCGCTGCGTGGGACAACAGCGCAGATCGAGCAGTTTCTCGCCAGGGCGTCACGGGAGCCTGCAGTGCGGATGGAGCCGGAGTGTATGCAGACGGGCAGCGGCGACAGCAGCGGCGCGGAGGAGCTATCACTGGCGGACGAGGGGCCTACCCTGCAGCTGAGCGTTGTCACCGGCGTGCTGGAGGAGGTGGAGGTGGCCGCAGAGCAGCGCGGAATATCATCCCTTGACGGGCTTGTGCTGCCGACTGCGACAAACCAAGAGGAGCTCCAGCGGCGTAAGGCAGAGCAGGCGCAGGCTATGCTGGACCTGCTGAGTGCGCTTTCGCCGTCCGCGCCGGCGCCGGGCGGCAGCCGCGGCGCGTCGCACGCGGCGGCGCACGTGCCGAGCAGCGACGATGGCGACGACGGCGTGGTCGTGATGGACGCAGACGACTTGATGGGGGAGGACTCGAGCGAGGACGATGCGCCGTCGACGCGCCGGCGCATCGTGGAGATTGACTGACTGATGAGTTGTTGTGGTGAGGGGGAAAATGTGTTGCAAGGCATGGAGCGTATGTGCATCCTGCTGCTGCTGCGTTGGGGAGGGGCAGAGAGTCGTGAGGTGTTCCTCCCCACCTTCCCGATTGCACGCGGGCCAGCGTGTTTCCTAACAGCGAGTAACGGACGGATGCCCGCCCGGTAATGCACAATCGATCAAAGAAGGCATGTGTAGTTAATGAGGGACGTAGGGCACGCTGCCGCCTTTCTTCGTGTGGGTCGTAGAGTGCGCGCGCGGCGGATGGGGCCGGCTGTGCTGGGGCATGGCGTACTGAATGCATCTGCGACCGCCTCTGGCCTCAACAACTGGCATCTGTGATGGTGTGGGATTCGAGCGTCCTCATGCAACTGGTCGCGCACGCTCTCGTTTTGTTCAAGGTGCCGTGCTGCTGCTGCTGCTGCTCCTCGCTTCGATACCTTTCATCACTTCCACCGCCTCATGTGCCCTTCTCTTCTGGTCTTAGTGGACGCGCTAATTCAATCACACACACACTCACACACACACGCACGCACACACACACACATAGAACACGCGATGAAGAGGGCATTCGAGGTGATTTTCTAACGCCTACCACCACCAGTTCAGAAAGCCCAGAGGTTGCTGAGCAGCTTTTTGTTTCAAGACGGCAAATCATCTCGAGTATCTGTAATGTGTCTTCGACTCCTTGCACTTCGTACATCTCTCGCCTTCTCTTCTTCCTCTTCCCTGTAATCCCAACCCTTCCTCGTTCCTGTACGCTCCGACCAGCTCAAAGTCCGGCGCGTTTTTTTGGTAGTGCTGAGTGTTTTTTCTCTCTCCTTTCGTTTTTTGTTCTGAAGCCGTCGAAGCCTATCGATCGCCGTGAGCAACGTGCTGTGGAGACGGCGTATGTGTGTTGTGTGCTTTCTTTTTGCGGTTTCCCGTTGGTTAGCGTGTGTCTCCCTTTGCCGCTCGTAGCCGAGCTCCATCTCGTGGGTGCGCTTGACTGGAACATTGTCTACCCTTTCGTTCTTGCCACTTTTTTTTTCGTTTCCCCTTTCCCCCGGGCGACTTGTTTGCATCCTCAGCTCTGTGCCATCAAGTGTCGTGATATTCGTGTCTGTCGGTCTGTGTGTGTGTGTGTGTGTCTATCCGGCACAGGTTTTTTTTGTTTCACATTGTATTTTACTATCTTGTTTTGTTGTTCAAGGGTTGTCTATCGAACACACTCACCATATTGTCTGTGTGTGTGTGTGTTACTGTCTCCCTGTATCTCCATCGCCCGCTGTATTTTATCTGCACAAAGCCTCCTCTACCGTCGCTGCCTTGGTTTCCTTCTTGATTCGCGCGCGCTCTTTGTGCTTTGTTTTCCGCCGTCTCTGCCAATATTTCTGCCATTTTCGTTTGTGTGTGCGCTCGTTCACTGGTGGCCTCCTTATTATTATTATTATTCATTGGCTGTTGTTGTTTGGAGTTCTCGGCGGACCAAGTGGGAGACAATCGTTGTTGAAGAGTGGCGCTCCTTTAGATTCTTCCTGCCGCGCTCTTTACTCTCCACCCCGTCTTTCTCCTTCTTCTGGTTTCTTTTTGGCGATTCAGGTAGCGTAACGCACACACATACGCCGACCCAATTATGTCTATACATTCGTACGTCGACTCCGAGAACGGTGTGGCGATCGACAACCTGTCCTTCGCCTCGCACATCTCGACTTCTGGCCGTTGTGTGCCGGCAGATGTCGAGTCCATCGCTCAGGCCATCGCGAACACGAGTCGCCGCCCAGAAGCCGGTACGCTGTCGACTACTGATGGCGAGGAGGCGGGCCTTGGCATGAGCGCAGACCTCTCAACCATCGATATTGTGAAGAAGTTCTTTTTTTTGGGTTACCCGCTGACGCTTTCGTCGCTGGCGCAATTCTCGCTGAACCTCATCATTATCATGGTGATTGGACGGCTGCTAGGCCTCGAGGCCATGGGCGGCGTGTCCCTTGCTCTGGGGCTGGTGAACGCCACTGGATTCGCGTTCGGTGCTGGGCTGTGTGGCGCACTGGAGACAGTACTGTCGCACAGCTTTGGCCACTTTCAGCAGGAGAACAAGCGGCTGGCGCAGGCACAGACGGAGGCTGAGCGGACCGGCACCGCGGTGGTGCCGCAGGTGCCTTGCACGCTTCACATATACGGCATCTATGCTCAGCGCATGTCCATTATTCTCATGGTGGCTTGTGTGCCGCTAGGGTTCGTCCTGTGCTTTGCTGATGCGCTGCTCACTATTGCTGGCGAGAGCGCCGCCGTAGTGCACTACACAGGCAAGTGGTGTCGCTGGGCAGTATTCGGAATTCCTGCAGCCATGGCGTTTCAGCTTATCCAGCGGTACTATTCGTGCCAGCACCTGACGAAGCCGTTGCCCGTTGCGCTATTTTCCGCTGCCGTTGCCAATCCCATTCTGCAGTTGATCTTTGTGAAGCTCTTCGGCTTTGCAGGCTCGCCGATTGCGTGGCTGATAATGATGATCGGCATTGTTGCGGGACTCGTCTTCTACCTACGGTACACCGGTCGTGACAAGCTGACATGGGGTGGGTGGGACATCCGCTGCGCGCAGAATGTTAATAGCCTCGTCAAAATTGCCCTGCCTTCTATGGGCATGATGCTCAGCGAGTGGGTTGCCCTTGAAGTGAATGCGCTTGCCAGTGGCTACGGAACGGCTGCGGAGCTCGGTGCGTACACGATCACTCTGCAGGTCTTCGGTCTTATGTGGGCCATGGGTTCCGGTGTGATGATATTGACTTCTGTGTTCGTGGGCAACGCCATCGGCGAGGGCAAGCCGCTTCTTGCGCGGCGCATTGCTTTTCTCGCACTGGGTGTTGTGCTGGGCATTGCCACTGTTGATGTCGTGCTGTGCCTTCTCCTGCAACGCTTTATCCCGTCGTTTTTTGTCCAGGCAGTCGAGGTGGACGAGGTAGCAGCCATTTACCGGGAGCTGATGTATGTGGTGATGCCGTACCACTTCGTGGACGTTTTTCAGAGCACTGTGATGGGTGTTCTGCGTGGGTGTGAGCTGCAAAAACTCGGCGCGGTTATCATCACCGTGGCGTTCTGCGCGGTGGGGGTCCCGCTGAGCTTTCTTCTGTTCTTCTACTTTAAGATCGGCATTAAGGCGCTGTGGATTGGGCCGTTCACTGGCGTCGCCGTGGTGGGGACGCCTGTGTACATCTACATCCTTCTACGGTACATCGAGTGGGAAAACCTGAAGCCTCACTCTGACAACACCGCGATACTGGAGGAGACAAAAGCTAGTGATGCTCGTACTCGCGCCATCAGCAACCCTGTTGAGGTACCGCTGGTTGACGCAGCCGCTAGTGTGGAATCCCCACAGGTTGTAGCGGTGCGGCGGTTTGTCAACTCCGCCACGCCGATCACAACTGTGCAGGTCCCGACTGCCGCTTCCATTGCTGAGAAGCCTCAGCAGTAGAGCCGGCACCCGTGTGTGCCGTCGTGAGAGAGGCGAGCTGGCGGCAGGGGGGGGGGTGCTTGTTTGTGCGAGCCCGGCTCTTGTGATGCCCTGCGTCGTCGTTCCCGCGCCACCGCCCCGCCCCCTTCCCTTCACTGTTGACAGTGGTGTGGGTGTGTTTCTCTGTGGTTGTGTCTTTTTGTGTCTCTGCGGCATTGAATGCTCAAGGAATACGTATGAAAGTATGGGTGGTGGCAGAAGCAAGACGCCAAATCTCCGCTGTTGCGTGCTCGCCTTCTCGCGTCTCGCTGCCGTACAAGCTGAGCTTGTGGCGTGTGAATGCGTGTTTGATCGGTGTGCGGTCGCCACTGCGCCCCTCTGGTATGCCTACTGTCCTTTAGCACCCCCTTGTTTGCCACCCATCTCATCCTCCCTCTCTCGCACTCCTCTCGTGGTGAACACCGTCTTCCTGCACTTTCCCCCTCCTCCCCCACCACTCCCGCAGAACCGTCGACTGAACCGACCCACTCCCTCGCTCTCACACACACAAACACATCTTCTGCGCCTGGCTTCACGTGTGCGCACGGACGTCTAACCATACTGTTCCTTTTTTTGACCCCCCACAAACACTCACACATACACATACACACAACTCGTCATTTCACCTCCTGACACACCCTCCCTTCCCCTTCTCTTTGCCCTAGCCTGCAATGCGCGCCTTCTCTCGCTTCGGGATGGCTGTGATGCCGTCGCCTGCGTGCGCTGCGCAACTGGCCGCTGTGCGCACGTTGTACAGCGACAAGGTGCAGGACCACTACAAGAACCCGCGCAACGTGGGCAAGCTGGACAAGAACGACCCGAACGTGGGTACCGGGCTGCGCGGCGCACCGGAGTGTGGCGACATGACGCAAATGCAAGTGAAGGTAAACCCAGATACACTTGTGATCGAGGACGTCAAGTTCAAGGCGTTCGGCTGCGGGAGCGCAATAGCTGCGTCGTCGTACGCTTCGCAGGCGATCCGCGGCAAGACTGTCGCGGACGCGCTGAAGCTGACGAACAAGGATATTGCGCATGAGCTGTCTCTGCCGCCGGTAAAGCTGCACTGCTCCATGTTGGCGGAGGAGACGATCCACGCTGCGGTGGAGAACTACCTGTCGAAGAACCCGACGCTGAAGAGCAAGGTGTCGAAGCGGAAGGAGGAGGAGGCGAAACAGGAGTGAGCGAAACTGCGTGGCTGCTGCTTAGACTGCCGCGTTCGTGCGCTCGCACGCCCACTGCACAGCGGTTTCGAGAACAACTACTGTTGCTTGTGTCTTTGCGTGCAAAGGCCAACTCACCTTATAAGATGGAGCTAGGGAGCAGATGGTAGCCAACGGGCATCGGTAGGGCGGGCTTCACCTGCGCCTGTCATGCACTCCTTCCCTCTCCCCTCCACCACCCCTCCCTCGCTTGCGCCTTCCCCTTCTTCGTGTAATTTCTCTGCTGCTGCTGCTGCTGTGGCGTGCCTGCCTATGTGTGGTAGCCGCGGGCCCCACCCTGGACGGCCAGCGCCACTGACACACACACACACACACAACTTTTTTGCCCCTCTCCCTCTCTTCGTCACCTGCACCTTGCGCGGCTGTCCAGGCGCTGCTCCTCTCAGCTGTGCAGCGTGTGCCGTGCCCCCGAGTGTGGACGCGGAAAGCCAAACGAAGCACGTGTTCACCGTCTCCCCTTTATCCCCTTTTGTGCACTGCAGCACGGAAAACACACAGACACACACGCACGGTGCAAGGTGGTCGTAGGCTGATGTGAGAGCCCCTCCCTCTTCCTCCCCTCCTGCTCCGGGCACCGTTGCCGCGCGCTTCTCTCTCTGTTGGCCCTCTCTGCTGTCGCTGTCGATCTCACTCTTTTTCATTTTGGAGTTATGCTTTCAGCGCAGCTGTTGTCCTGTGCGCCCCTCTTTCCTGTGGCCTCGATTGTCTGTCTTTCCTTGTTGTGTCTGATAGTTGCTATCGAGTTTTGCTTTGTGCGCACGGTGTCGCGCTATGCGGCCCGCGTCATGTTACTTGTTTGTGAAGCTCTCCGTTGCGGATGCGCAGAGCGGGGCTGACCAAACTGGCAGGGATGCAGTGAGGTCAGTCGGCCGCGCTGAAGAGCGTCGCGCGCTTGACGGATAAAGACTTGCGCGTGGTGACGCTCTTCAGGTGTACTTCTCATTCTTAAGCTCTGCATGTTCTAAGACGGGGCGAGAGCGACTATGTGTGTGAAGCCCCCCCTCCTCCAGCTTCACTGTGTTGTTGTGTTGACGTGAGTCGTGCTCTTTACAACAACAGACGTTCTTGTCGGTGTTAGGATGCGGGGGAAGAGGAGAGGACACCGGTGTGTGTGTGTGTGTGTGTGTGTGTCTTACAGCGCGTACGGAAACAGCTTGTGCGCTCTGTGACGTGGTGCGGTGCTGAACTCGGTGCTTTTTTTCTATGTCTGTGCCTTTGCCGGTTTCGTTAATGAGAGGACTTCTCCCACCCTCTCCTTCCCCTTCTCATGTCTTGTGGCGTCGTTGCTTCCTCTCGGCGGATGAGCTCTCGTTTGCACAACCGGCTCATCGTGTAATGAGCCTCGAGTCGCGGTAGGCGGTGCTTCCTCTCTTCTTTCCAGTTTTTCTAAATGTGTTGCTCGTGCTTTCAAACTCACGCCATCGCCTTCTCTCGTGCCCCGTCGCCTTGTGAGCCCAGTCATGGCGCTGCCCTGGTGACTCCTTTTCTGTGGCTCTCTCCTTGATATTCCGCTTTTTCTGGTTACCACCCACGTTCGCGGGTGCGCAAGCATGGTAGTCCACCTCTCTGCCTTTGCGCGTGCACAATTGCGGCAGCTCGAAGGATAAAAGACATAACAGGGTCGGAGGAATACGCCGTGAGTGGAAGCTCGGGATGCGGAACAGCCCCTTAATCCGTTGTGGCAACAAGAGAGAGAGAGCAAGAAAGAGCTCCAGCGCTTGCGTGAGCGGTTCGATGGCCGCGCACCGCTGTGCGTGCATTTAGCCCTGTGATGTTCTTTTTGTTCTTGTTGTTGTTGTCTTTAGTCGTATTTGTTGTAATCTGTTCCCCAACAGCGATGTGCCCAGTGATATCCTTGCGTAGATTTTACACCTGAAAAGAGAGTGTTTCGTGCTCTCTTTTCAGGTGGTCATCGGAGGGCATTGCTTGATCGCGGAGCTTGTGCCCCGTGCGTCGATGTAAGCAATGCACGGGTTCTGTCCTCAATCTTTTGGGCCCTGTTGGCGGGCTATACATTCCCGTGTGTTATCAATGTCCGAGTGCCCCCCCCCCCCCACTCTGTATGGGTGCCGAACCCCCCTCCCCCACTGCCCTATCCCTGTCCATGCCGATGCACTGATGGTGGCGACAGGGTCCAGCGGCCACGACGTGGCGAGGTGCGAGCGGGTTACCGCTACTGCTGTCGGCGGCCGTGTCCTGGATGGCGTGGCGTCTGTGCGACCCGCGAGGCGGGTGGTGGGCAGAGTTCGAGGCCGCGGCCGTGCTCATGCGACTGAGTCGGCGCATTGCTGTGACGCGCGTGTCTAGCGCTGCTTCGAGCAACGAGGTGGGCGCGTTGAAGCAAAAGTGAGAACTCTCACCTCTTGGGTACTTGTTCCACCTTAGCTGCTTACCGATTCGGGCCCCTCCACTGCATCTGCCTCTCTTCTGTCGTTACTTGCTTTCGCGGGTAGGTGTGCGTGTTGGTGGCACGGCTCCCGTATTTCGGCCTCAGTGTACACGCGCTCTTCAACGTGCCAAGGTCACTGGTACGCCTGTCTTTCTCCCATTGCTGCCTCCGTCTTTCTCTCACACAGGCCGCTCTGCTTTCTCCTATGGCAAAGGCACTGCAAAGTAGGTGGCAGCTACCTTCTGGTTCGCCGTTCTCAGGCAAAACTCTGCGAATCATGGCCGTCGTCCTGCACACCACCGTAGGGGACCTTCCGGTGCTGCTCCATTATCAGACGTGCCCGCTGGCCTCCTTTAACTTCCTCGCGCTCTGCGCCTCGGGTTACTACGACGGATGCACCTTCTATCGGCACTTCCCTGGCATTCTACTGCAGACTGGTGATCCGACGAACACCGGAAAAGGCGGCGAATCCATCTTTGCCAAGCTACCCCCTGTCGCCAATACCGCTGACGGCGACGAAGGTGATGATGCGGTGTCATCGGAGGCCGCGTCTGTAGCTGCCGCTGGCATCCTTCCGGGACGGTACTTTCACGACGAGGGCTTTGGTGTCACCACGCACGCACAGCGCGGCACCCTCTCCATGGCCCACAAGGGCACCAAGGCGGACACGAACGCCTCTCAGTTTTTCGTGACTACCAGTCCCCAATCATCGTTCGATGGCTTTTACACTGCTTTTGGGGTGGTGGACCTGAACGGTGTCTACTCGGCCTCTGAGGCCGCCGTGGTGGCAGAGGTGGCGAGTTCCACAGAAGGGGAGGTGGCCGGAAGCTCTTTAGCCACGGCCGAGCCTGACGAGGTTGGCGACGCGGCGCCCAAGTGCGGAGACGCCGTGCTGACGGCATTGGAGGTCGCTTCCGCGAAGGTTGACGAAAAGAACGTTGTTCAGCTCGCGTCCCGCGCTCGCATCACTAATGCCACCGTTCTCTACAACCCTTTCGCGGAGGGAAAGATGAAGCTGTAGTCGCAGCAGCACCTAGTCCGTCCCCCTTCAGTTGCCGCGAGGGCTCGCGCGGTGACCGACTTCGGCGTCCATGCTGGCTGCTGCTTTTTCAAATTCTAAAGCAAACAAAAATATATGTACTTTGGCTGTACAACGCTCGCCTCCGCACGCGATCTGAGTTCGACTATCCCTGAGGGCCGGCCGCTTCGGCTGCGCGAGCGAACCAGCGCTGCTTGCCAGATTGCTATGGAGCGCCCACCCATCTGGCGGGCTACCCTTTCGTCTCATCTTTACGAGCAACTTCATCCGCATCTTGGCGTTTATGATCATGGGCGGCCATGAGTTTGATGAGGCAGGTTTCCCTCCTTCCCTCTTCCGCCATCGCGCTTCCAGCGCGACCGCACCTCTCTCCATCGCACCGCCATCCCGCTTCATCGCACCTCTCGCTTTCTTCGTTGTTGTTCGTCGCTGTGTGGCCGCACGTCCCACAAGGATGGGGCCTCGTGGGGACAGGAAAGGCGCGCCCAGCACTAGGGAACGGAGAGGGGGGCAGTGAGGAGAGAGACAAGGAGGAGTTCGCTCTGCAGCTGTGCTGCTGTGAGGACGGCAAAGGAAAACAAACGCGCACGCAAGCAGCATCGGTGACGTACACGTGCACGCACTCGCAGGTAGGCGTGTCTGGTTACGTACCCCTTCACCATGTCTATCGCTACAAACTCAGAAGCACCGACCCAGCTGTCACGCGCCGCGAGTTTTTCATGCACGCATGACGCTCTACACGAGCGCAAGCGGGCAAGGCCGCCGCCTTATCCGCCGTTTGTCTCCGAGTACCGCCCATACAGCAGCGGCCAGCTGCAGGCGCACCGTGTAAACCAACACACCGACTTGCACAAGCGCCAATGGGATATGTACTACCGTAATAACACTGTGAACGGGTTCAAGGATCGGCACTACATACTGCGGGAGTTTCACGAGCTGCGCGCAGCGATCGACGCTGCCGCGGCGACGGAGAAGACATCCGCAACAGACGAGGCGGCCCCAAGTAGGTCCGCCGCCTCAGCCTCGCCTGCGTGCTCGTTTTCGTGGATGGAGGCTGGCTGTGGGGTGGGCAATGCCATGCTTCCTGTTTTCGCCCAGTACGGCCACCTTCCTCAGTGGCGAGCGCTTTTCGGGTTCGATATCTCGTCCGTCGCCATCAGGCTTTTAGAGGAGAAGCGAGCACTGCTGCCATCGGCGCTAGCAGCCAAGGTGTACGTGTGTGTGTTGAATCCGGTCGAGTCGGAGGTAGCAGACTGCCCCTTCTTCACGCCGACGGGAGGGGGCGCGACGGCGTCATCGTCCTCCGCGGACGTTGCAGGAGCAGGTGGTACAGATGGTGACAGCACTGCGGTGGTGGTCAGGCTACCAGTCTGCGAGTTACCAGAATTTGTGTCCCTCGTTTTTGTTCTCTGTTCCATACCAGTCTCCTCACACGCTGTCGTCTTGCGCCGCATTGCCCGGTGCATGGCGTGCCCTGGAGGCGTACTGTACTTCCGCGACTACGCCGTTAGTGATCACGCGGAGCGCCGGTTTCAGGCGGCGTCGTACCGGCGGCGCGGCGACGGTGGCGAAGGCGACGGCACCGGCAACACCAACACGTACGAGCGTACCAACGGGACACTCAGTCACTTCTTTGCCTTGGAGGAGGTTCGCACCCTCTTCGAGGGTGCTGGTTTTGAGGTGGTCGCGCTCGACATCATCGCTAACGAGGTGATCAACCGCAAGACGAGTGTGTCGTTTGCGCGTCGATTTGTGCAAGGCCGCTTCCGACTACGTATTGGAAGTGTCACGGGGGAGCGGAGAGGAACGAAAAGCGGAAGCTAAGCCGCGGAGGGGCAGCTGCGCTGCGCTGCGACGGCGAACACGGGCTGATGTGATGATGCGGCAAAGAGGCGGAGGGGGGGGGGTGACAAGGCTGGGACACTCAATCGTTTTTCTCTCTTATTCGGTGCCTGTGCAAGTTTTCTTGCCCTCTCTCCTTTCTCTAAGCTTGCGTTCATGCAAGCGGGGGTGGGGCGAACAATGCCGGTCGTCTGTCGCGTTTCTTTCCGGCAATCTGCGCGATCGAGCTGGTGTTTGCCACTGCTTCTTATGCGAACGGATAGGCCACGCTCATAGCAAAAAAGGAATAAGGGAGAAGGGAGTGGTGCATGTGGGTGTCAACGTGTACCACATGCACACGCACACACACGTGATTGCAGCCGCCACATGATATTTGGGGGTGGTAGAGCGCAGCTGTGGTATCGGTGGTTTCCACATTTCACACACTCTCCGACGGAACAAGCTGCACTGCGCAGTGTTGCGGAGAGTCTTCCTCTGCGTTGCTGATCGCCACACACACGCACACGTGGCCAAGTTCATTCTCTCTTCGCTTCTCCTCTTTGTTTAAGGTGGAGAAGCACCTCTTTCGGTCTCTCCCGGTGCACTCTGTCTGCTCAGCGGTGGGCAGGTTGCCGAAAAGGGATTGTAGCTCTGGTGTACTTGCATCTTCAGACCTCTCTGCGCGCGTGTCGACGTGCGTGGGTGACGTCGTATTCACTTCCTTCGTTAGACCTCTGTCCATCTCCACGGGGTGAGGTGTGTGTGTGTGTGACTAAAATGGGTGTTCACGGCCTATGGCGGCTTCTGGATTCGTTCGGGGTGGTTGTGCAGCCAGATGAGTTGAAGGGCAAGCGTGTGGCGATCGACGCCAGCATCTGGATTGCACAGTTTCGCGCCCGCGTCGCGCCGGGCGAGGACACGGAACACAAGGTGCTCGAAGGCTTCCTGGCACGCATACTGAAGCTCCTCTTCTACGGCATTCGTCCCGTCTTTGTGTTTGATGGCCCGGCATCGTCGTCGAAGGGTGCGGAGCATCACCGTCGCACAATGCAGCGGGCTAGAACTGCGCAGGCTCTCGTGAAGCGCAGGGCGCGCCAGATACTAGTGGCTCAGGTCGCTGCTGGCGCGTTGGAAGTAGAGGATCTAAAGGCGACCATGTCAAGCGGTGCACGCGCGGAGAACAATGCTGTGAGGGCGGAGAAAGACTCAGACGCGGCTGTGGCTTCGATGGCTGCCAGCGCTGCGGAAGGAACCGGTCTCTCCGAGACAGTACCCCGGGGTGGTGGCACAGACCATGCGCTGGGTGCGACGAGCAGCACACGCGGCAGCGCCATTCATGGTGGAAAGCGGCCCAGAGAGGCCTCAGAGGAGGTGCTGCCGCTGCCAAGACCGCATCGCCGCCGGCTCTGCCGCAGACAACGCCGCCTCGCTCCTGACGCCGTTTCCGCGACGATTACGCAGAGTTTCCTGAGGGATGTGGAGGGTCTTTTGAAGGAGCGCACGCGGCATGAGGCCTGTGTCCTGCAGAACGCCCTGCAGGGCACCAGTACCTCACTCTTTATGGGACCGCGCCGTGCCATCGACGAAAATTCTGAGGCCGTGGCCGGTGTGATTACCTCAGGGCACCTGCAGCCGCTGCACCCACACTGCACTGCCGCCGTGGTATTAGTGTCCGGAGATTCGCAAGAAAGAGACGAGACGGGCTGTGTCGTCATCAGTGACAGCGAGAGCGACGCCGAGGCGGTCTCGAGTGCCAGCTGCATCGTCGCCTCAACGGATGGTGAAGAGGGTAGCGATGTGGAAGAGGTTGTCCTGGTGGAAAAGGCGGGCGACTCTGGTCGCGCGGACGCTCCGGAAGGAGCTCTTTCGTTGCCGTCGTCTGCCTGTTCGCCGTCGGCGGCGACAGCGGTGCTGCATAGCGGAGACATGACGCGGTTCCTGAATGCGCTGTCTCAGTCAACGTGTACACCGCCGCCTGTGCTGGTGCCACCCACTATAGCTTCGGAGAGGACGCCATCGGTAATCACATCATCATCATCCTTTGCTGCCCTACCTGTGAGCGCAGATGAGGGCATTGCTACTGATCCCGGTAGTAGCAGTACGCGCAGCAGCAAGAGCCCCGCTTTTCCCAGCGACGGCAGCTCTGAGGAGGCGGACACCTTTACCGACGGCGGCGATGGCGATGACAGTGACGATGCCGAGTTCGCGTGGGAGCCGTTCACGCAGCGACTGCATATCGCCCAGCTTCTGCGTCCGCAGGAGCAGGAGAGCGAGTCTCACCCACACTCATCGTGCTCGACAGCTGCTCAGATGGTACCTGCGTCCTTTGCTAGATCCCCGCGCACCGATGCCACTACGGTGGGAAACGAAGACGGAGATGAAGACGACTACGCGCCGGTGAGGGCTGTGGAAATGTTTTCACGGCGTCGCACAGTGCCGGTGCCGCTGTCTATGGTTGGTTCAATCAGCAGCAGCGGTGAGAGTGAGAAGGGCAACTGCACTATTTCAGTGTCGGCGCCTCATCATCCAAACGCTGTGAAGGGCGCCGTCTCGGAAGTGGCAGGCGCACCTTACCGCAAGAGCGCCGAAGTGCACAGCTCGTCCACCGACCGCACAAGCTCGCTGGGTGGCGTACCCCCTCATGGGGGAGGCCCCGCGCGGACCCACCGTGTCGTCATCCCCTTTGAACTACTCAACGTGGTTGAGCTGCTGGACTGCTGCGGGGTGCCGTATGTGCTGGGCCCGGCCGAGGCAGACGCCCAGTGTGCGTTCCTGGCTCGGTGCGGCCTCGTGGATGCCGTTTTCACGGAGGATAGCGACGTGCTGGTGCATGGCGCGACGAGAGTGCTGCGCGGCTTTTTTGCGCAGTCGAAGAATGTCGTCGCTTACGAGCAGACACATCTGTCAGCGTGTGGCATCACGAAGAGCGTGCTTGTGGCACTCGCCTCTCTTCTCGGGTGCGACTACACGGAGGGGGTCTGTGGCATTGGTCTCGTGGGTGCGCTGGAGGCCCTAGTCGTGGCCTGGACGACCGCGGAAAGCGCGGAGGCTGGCGCCGCCTCCTCCTCGGCGGTCTTACACCTGTTGCGGCGCTGGGCCCTGCTTGTTCAGCGGCCTCCGCGTTCGTGGCAAGAGGTGGATGACCACATGACCATCCTGCAGTTTGCGCTTCTCCAAGCCCACGTGGCGCAGTGGCGCACGCTGGAGCAATGTGCGTGCTTTCCAGAAGCGCATGCCGTAGAGGCCTTCTTCGATGCCAAAGTCGATTGGGACACGACCCCGTTCCAGTGGCTCCCACCAGACTGGCAGCGGATTCGCGTATTCGCCGGGGCACTTGGAGCACTGAGTTCGCCTTGGCTCGTGCAGAGATACGAGCTCGCGCGCAAGGAGTGCCTGCGGCGCGAAGAGACGGCGGCGAAGGAGCGTGCATCACTGACTGCTGGCCAGCGGCGACTGACAGAGTATGGCGTGCAGGAGCGAGTGTGCGCCAGGTGGGCATTTCAGAGGCAACCTCCCAAGCACGCCGCGGCCCTCGCCAAGCTGCGCGCTGTGCAGCAGATGAAGTGAAGCGCAATGCAAACGACGGCGAATCACAGCCAAGAAAGCGCTGTGCTCTGGCGGACTCCTTCATGCATTGTGCGCCCCCAGCTGCTGATTTTTTTTGTCCTTTGCCTCGTCCCCCGTTCTGGGCACCGCAGTGGACTATGTCGGGGAAGAGTGGAGGGCACTCCTTGGACATGGACTAGTGCGCGATCCGCCGTGTGCACAGCTGCCCAACTTCCTTCAAGCCCGGACGCTTTTTCTTTTCTCTTCGGTGACGCCACCACCTTTCTTTTGCCGCGTCTTCTTCTGTTGCGCGAACACCTCCACCGCTGGCCCGCGTGTGACTGCTTACTCGCATCCTATTGCTCTCCTTCTCCTTCAGCAGCGTGTAGCGGCGCAGCGCATCGGTGTGACCCCTCCCCCCTTTCCTCCACGCCCAATGTGCGATGCTACGCGCATGAGCGTGTGTATTGATGCGTGCACTCAGACGTGCGCTCTCTCTATGCGAGTTGGCTAAAAGGTGCTGGGGTTGTGCACACGGCGCCGTTGCCTCCCTCCCTCCCTGCACCCGGCTGTCTTGTAACCGTCTCTCCACGCTCGCAGCTGCGACTGTCATGCAAGGATAACGAATGGCACCGAAAGGAAGGCAGAGAAAAGGCGCTTGGCTGGGCGAAGAAGCGGGAAAAGATGTGTTCCCGATGCGTCGGCAAAGCGACGCAGATAGGTTGTGCTCCGGCGAAATCGTCTCTGGCGCTGTAGTCGGTGAGAGCACACACGGCTATCCCGTTGACGCTGCCACCCCGCTGGAAGCTGCATGCGTGATGCGCTTTCTACCCGTGCGCTTGGTGCCTCAACTCCACCTTATCGACCCCTTGCCACTCTTTGTGTCACTGTCACCTCCGCCTTCTTTCCTCCGCCCTCACTCCTTTTACTCACCCGATCTCCGCGAACAAAATGGCGCCGCAACTTTGTGTGCTGTCGAGATCACCTCAAAAGCGTTCGCCGACCTTCACCCTGTGTATCTCTTGCCGCCTGATTGCTCTTTGGTGCTTTTCCAGCACCCTCCGCCCTCTTTCGTCTCTCCCTGGCGCGAGAGTACGCAGGTGACGGGTACCGCCCCGCTTCTCCTCTCCTCCAAGACACGCACAAAGAGAGAGATCCGCACACGCACACGCACACGGAGGAATTGTGAGCGTTCCCTCCTGGTCTTCTTTTGCCTGTCTTTTCTTTTGTTTATTGCGCGCGTGCGTGTGCGTGTGTGTGTGTCGACGTTCTTCTTCGCTTCTCTTCTTGTGTCTGCTCACCCGAGAGCATCTTAATATCGTCTGCTTGTATTTTCGTTGCTGCTCCCTCCCCTCCTCTCTCCCCTCCCCTGTACCTCTCTATTTTCTCTTTGATCTCCTTTTATCGGTGATTCGGTTGCATTCCGTATCCTAGACCCTCCGTGAGTTTCGGATAGCTTCATATGCGCCCCCGCTCATCTCTGCGCACGGGTGTGCATCGCTCTCACTTCCACTGTTGCCTCCTTCGCTACCGAGGCAGATAGAAGGTCACTTCCAGCTTGGAAAAGATAGTGAAAGAAGGTGAAACGGCGACAGAAACGGACGAACATCCGCAGTCCTTCGTCTTGTACGAGTGGTGACACGCGCACACGGCCAGGTGCTGTTGAGTCGGTGTTGCCACCTCCCCCTTGTCTCCCAGAAAAAAAGTGGGCTACGTTGAACCGGGAATCTTCTCCCATTTTGCATGTACGGCCCTGCGGGCGAACCGCAGCGCGGCAACATTGGATCGCAGAAAGTGCAGCGAGAAAAGGTGCCTACGCTCTCCACACCTTTGCCGCCCCATAGTAGGCACAGTGGTAAAAGATGCAGGCGCCCGAGCCACCAATCACGTTCCACCGCAGTCAACCGTCCTCGACCGCGTCGGGCGAGCATGCCCCGCCTCAGCGGGGCGGAAGCCGCATTGATGAAAACACCCCGGTGGCTACACTAACGCTCGAGGTGCTCAAGCTGAGCATCCCACTCGGCCTGGCGGCAGTGGCTCAAAACTCCATTAGCGTAGTGTTAGTAGCCATGGTGGGCAAAATGGTCGGAGACAGGGAGCTGGGCGCGACGGTGCTGGCGAACAGTCTTCTGAACGCGACCGCCTACTCTTTGGCGGCAGGCTTCTGCGGTGCGCTGGAGACGGTTCTGTCCCAATCGTACGGCCGGGATCAAACGAGTAAGCTCTACGGGGTTCATGTACAGCGCATGTCGCTCATACTGCTAATCGTTGCCGCTTTTGTCGGGCCTTTGCTGGCGTTTTCGGATTCGCTGCTGATCTCCATCCGGCAAAATGCCGAGGTGGCGCACTTTACAGGCGAGTTTTGCCGCATCTCCCTCTTCGGCGTCTACTCGCTCATGCTGCTGGAGGTGATGCGGCGCTACTTCGCCTGCCAGCACCTGAACACGCAGCTCTCCATGAATCTCATCATCGGCGCCGGGTTCTTTCCATTTGTGCTGTGGGCATGCATCAAGATGTTGAGCTTCCCCGGCGCGGCGGTGGCGTGGTCGCTGCACATGAGTTGCATGCCCGCCTCCCTTTTCCTCTACCTTCTTGTGACCGGCAAGTACAAGAAAACGTGGGGTGGGTGGGAGCCAATGGCGCTGATGAACTGGGGTCCGCTGCTGAAGCTTGCTTTTCCGTCCATGGCGATGATGTTGAGCGAGTGGATGTCGCAGGAAGTCAATCTCATCGTAGCCGGCTACGCCCCGATCAATGAACTCGACGCCTTTAGCATACTCCACCAGTTCTCCACTATCTTGTGGAGCATGGCCTCTGGTGTCTTCATCGAGGCGGCCGTGCTCGTGGGCAACGCGCTTGGCGAAAGGAAACCACGATTTGCGCGGCGGTGTGCGCTGGTGTGCCTCGGGCTCACAATCCTGTTCGCTCTGGTGAACCTTTCTGTGACGCTGCTGCTGCAGAACTGGATTCCAACCCTCTTCACCAACAACGTGGCGGTGCACGCGCTGTTCTGCAAGATGCTCAGGATTTATGTGGTTTACCACCTCTTGGACAGCTTTCAGAGCTGCATGATGGGCGTGCTGCGCGGGTGTGGGCTGCAGTTACTGGGGGCCATGTCCATTGCGCTGGTCTACTCCGTCGTCGGCGTGCCACTGGGCATCATCGTATTTTTTACAACCTCGATGGGCGTCGAGGCTTTGTGGCTGGGACCGTGCCTCGGCCTCAGCGTCGTAGGCTGTCCACTATACGGCTATCTCTTGATGTACTACATCGACTGGGAGAGCCTGCAGCTCCACGCGGACGATGGACCAAGCTTCAATCCTTCGATGAACGAGCATTCCATGGGAGCCTTCATCGGCACCCCCTCACTGTCGGCGCCAAGGCCCGACCTTGACATGGTCGGAAGCGAGGACGAGGAGGTCCGCTCCGAAGGCGGGACGGTGCACCTCTGCCGCGGTAGTCATCACGGCACACCGGGGCTCCGTTCGCTGTCGGAGACAGGTCGCCACACTCCCAACCCCGCCGGTCTCCTCGGCTTCGCGCACGACAACGCTTCCTTTACTTCATTCAACGCATGCACTCTCCAGCACAGGGTCCTCTCCATGTCTTCATTCAACGTAGCACTTCCAAACCGGTCTGACGCCCGGCAGCTGCCGCTGCGGGCCGAAGGTCTATCCGAGGAGTACGACGCGACACCTGCGCCTGAGTCCTACCTCAACGTTTCTCCGTACGACGGCAGGCCAGTGCCCTTGCATTATTGTGCGGGGCGGAGCAGCAGATCGCCGCAGCAGAGCTCCACTGCTAGTCGCAGTCCTTCCGCGCAGCCGAACTCCGTTAGCAGGGACGAGGCCCCGTTGCACCGTCCGAGTACACTACTCCGCTCTGTTCCTCAAGCGCCCCCTGCTACATCCGCTGGGCCCCGAGATCCGCAACGCAGAACCCCACCGTGGTAGTGGTCTAACAGGAGCCGATATGGTAATTCCCTCAAGTAAAGCAAGAGTGAAGCGAATGCGACACACGCTCCTCGACCTCCTCTTTCATTGCCTTCTTTCGAAGTCTTTCCTGTCTCTGATGACGCCAGCCACCGCACCGTCGTATCAGCGTTCGGTACGCACCCTGCGAGGAGGCCAAGAGCCTGCATCCAGCCCCCCGGGCGTGGCTGCGGACTCTCGGTTTCGGCGAGGAGGTGAGTGCTGGCGCTGTGCTGAAGGCACTTGCAGCCATGATCAAGCTTGTGCCAGCCCGCTACGCATCTTGCCGGCAATTCAGCAGACGGGCCCATCCTCCTCCAGCTTCTCTGCTTTTGCTGCGTCGTGGTGATGTGGAGCGTAATCCTGGGCCGAGCCTGCGTTGTATGCACAGCGGAGTTGCGATGGGCTGAGCGACGCCAGACGGTGTTGGCTGGCCTGCCTCCTCGTCGAATCTACGATACAAATCTGCACTCCGCAAGAAACGCATTCGACCACCACAGGTCTGTAGGGCATGCGGCCGCCCGAGCTTTCAGCGTTCTCGTGTGGAAAGAGAAGCACGGCTGTGGCGTCTCCGCGCACATACAGGAGGGCATACGTAGAGGTGTAGGCCCTCCCCCTTGTTCTCCAGGACGAGGTTGCAACCGTGACGGTCTGGTTTTGCTGCGACGACCCTACCCGGCGGATGCACTTCACGCCGGGCTGCCC
>CM004640.1:1229522-1345367 GCA_000410695.2 Leishmania arabica | reverse complement strand
TGTGACTGAGTCGGCGCATTGCTGTGACGCGCGTGTCTAGCGCTGCTTCGAGCAACGAGGTGTGGGGCCTGCAGCAGCCCGGGGTCGAGTGGAGCTCGACTCGTGTTCCGGGGCGGGGTAGAAGCTGTGCTTGAAGGTAAGCTTGTCATGTGCTCCTCCATTGTCTCACTCCTTTTCTCTGCCATGCGGTAGGCAAGCCAATCACTTCAAAGGACGTTGTAGTACGCTCTATTCGCGTGCGTGTAAGTATAATTTGTGTAAGTCAGGTGGTGGAGGCATCCATCCTTTGACATACTCCCAAAAGGTCATCACCACCGCGATTACGATCGCCCATCAAAAAAAAAGTGACAGACGCGAAATTCCCAAGCAACACCCATCCCCTCGAGCATGCGCTCGTTGCCATGTCACAGCACTTCAACTCCGATGACGAGCCCATCTTCACGCCGAATGAGGATCCTTCAAGAAACTCGTCGGATGTGGTGGAGGCGGAGCTGCGCCCGAATATCGTAGCGCCTGCCAACACCAGTATAAGCACCAAGGACCCTTTGACGTCTTCCAATGCGACGACGGTTAGACATGAGAGCAAGCTCACGCCACCACAGCTCCCTCTTCATGTACCAGAGCCAACGACGCCTGCCACAGTCATCTTGGCGGGGCCACCTAGCGCCAAATCGAAGTCGTTTGCGCTGCGCAACGAACTGTCTCCCAAGAAGGCCGCGACCAGCATCCCCATAGCCACACTGAGGAGCGCCGCGAACGCCGGTGGTGCGCCCGGCAAGCGGATCGCCGACGGTATCGACCGCAGCAACTCCTTTGTCAAGGACGATGACGTCTCACTAGACAGCTGCGGTATCCCTCGCTACAATGTCCGGTATCCACAGGGCGGCAGTGGCAGCCACGGTGACGTGAGTGTGCCGTGGAACCTGCGTCCGCCCATGCGGCGCATCAATTGCACCTTCTTCGACTTCTTGCGCGCGCCTCAGTTTTGGCGTCAATTTGAGTTTGCTATTCGCATAACGGCTCTGGGTGTGCTTGTGCCTGGCGCGCTGATCGCAGCGGAACTGCCTGGTAGCCCGTTCGTCTCCCCTTTCATGGTCTTCGCATCGATCTTGCTTGCGACGAAGCGGACGGCTGGCGAGGTCATTGCATACATTTTCATCTGGATCCGCGCTGGCTGCTTTTGGCTACCGCTGTCCGTCATCGCGGGTGCGTTGAGCCTCGGCCACCACTTTGCTGGCTGGTGCATCTACTACTCCGCTATGCTGTTCATCATCGCCATCTTCACCGAGGACGTCGTGCGCCGTATCTGTCTGCTTCTCTTCAACAGCTGCATGGTCGGGCTCCTGGTCGACAACAACCGCGGTGCTGTCTTTCCGTGCCGTGTCATGGTGGATTGGTGCATTGGCACCGGACTTTGCGTCGTCGTCGCCTTCTTTCCATACCCGCTCTTCTGCAAGCGTGAGGCACAGCGGCTTCTTCGAGACATCGGCCGCAACACCGCCACGGCGTACCGCGGCCTCGTCTACTCCTTTTGGAGTCCGTCCAACGTGGAGCGCAACATGGCAATGTCGAAGGTGCGCATCATGACCGACTCCCTTGATGTGCTGTTACCGATGTTTGAGCATCACCAGAGCTTCTCTTTCTACGAGTTCTTATTCGAGCCTGCGGAAGTGCGGGAGATTCGTGCGCTCAAGTTTGCTCTGTTTGAGCGCCTGCGTATCAACCTCAGCAGCATGGCGCGTGTGCTGGATATAGTCGAGGCCAAGCCGAGCGCGATCGACGACTCCGACCGCTCTAAAGCGTTTGGCGAGCTACTGAACCCACACCTCAACGCCGTCGCTGAGGTTTTTGACGAACTCTTGGACCTGCTCACCAAAGCCAAGACGCGCAAGGCTCTGCTGGGCCTGCAGGAGCGTTTCGAATATTTTGCCGACCGCATAGACGACTTGCAGGACGCGTTCAAGCTGGCGCGTCGCACGATCTTCTATGAGTACACCTCTGGCATCTTGGAGGAGTTCGTTCCGCTTATGACTTTCTACCTCTTCACGGTGGTCTGCGTCCGCGACACCATCGACATCTTCCAGACGAAGGTCAAGGCGTACCACCCAAGTGTCATCAGCACTATCGAGCAAATTTGGATCAAGACGGCGTGGGAACCGCTAAAGGAGAACCTGCACTTCCTCAAGAAGCTCTTCACGGAGTGGAACCGCCGCGAAGTACAGCGTGTTGTCGAGGCCGCCAAGGTTAGCGCGGCGATGATTTTGACGATCGGTTTCTCCTACCTAATCAAGGTTGACAAGGCCTCCTTCTCTGGTCCGAACATTATCGCCTTCGTCTCCGGCTCAAACCCGGTCGAGGCGGTGCAGCAGTCCATTGTGCGCCTGACCGGCTGCTTGCTGGGGACGGTGCTCGGCTTCTTCGCGGGTACTTACTCGGAGACCCCGGTGCAGCGCGTGGCCTCGCTGTGTGCCCTGATCTTCTTCGGTACGTTCCTGCGCTTCGACAAGGAGTACGGCATCATGGCCGTGTACGGTATGTTCGTTCTCATCCCGCTTGTCTCGATTGCCGAGACCACGGTGGAGGACACGGTGTCGCGCATGAACCAGAACACGTTTGGCATCTTCATATACCTCCTCGTGAGCGTGCTGGTGCTGCCGCTGTCGCCCGGCCTTATCCTGCGCGCGAAGCGGAGCAACGTGCTGCGTTGCATGGCTTCGGTGGTCTCGAGCATGATGGACCTCTTCAGTGTGCCGCTGGTGAACGACCCCGTCTTGAACAGCCACTCCATCATGGGGAATCACGAAACAGAGGATGAGCAGCTGTCGCTGAACGTGGGTGGCGGAGATGGCCACTTGTCGCGCGGTACGCTCACGAACCGCTCCCTGCACCTGCTGTCCAAGACGGATACCGCCATGGTGCAGATTGACAAGCAGCTGGTCGAACTTATGCGCCGTCTCAAGAGCACGAAGGAGATGATGAAGTTCGCACGGGATGAACGAACGCTCGTCGAGGTTGACTACCCGATAAAGTCGTGCGAGCAAACGTACCTGCACATGTACCGCATGACGATGCTTCTCCAGACAATGTGGATGAGCTGGAACGTCATTCGTAGCCAGCGCATGTATACAGAAGGCACGCGCCGGATGATGCGCAACCTGCAGCCTGTGGCCCACGACGTCGCCGGCGCCTTCCAACGCTTTGTTGACCTCATGTGCTACATGATCCGCGAGCCCTCGATCAACCTGGAGGGCGACATTATGAAGGCCGTCTTTGATCTGATTGAAGCCGCCAACGTGCTGCACTGTCGCAAGAGCCAGATTATGCTCATGCTCATCAACCAGTCGGTGCAGGACTACGCAGAGGCAAACGATTCCAGCGACACCTCGGGCGGTGCTAGCGTTAAGATCGCAGATCCTGGCACTCACCAGCAGCCAGACCTCCGCGACTTGCAAGAGCGTGGGCAGAGGTCCATGAAAGGGGTCGCAGCAGTGAGCACATCTGGTGAGCACCCGCAGCAGCTGCGCTCGCAGCCGCACTCTCCTGGGCTCCGCCATTCACCTTGGCTCGGCTACGAAGCCTCACGGCACAGCACGCACCCGTTTGCAGCCGTGACGCGTAGGCCTAGCATGCCGCGCGCCGCCACGTTCGACGGCCTCGTCAGCCACTTCGCACCTCTCACCCCTGTTACGTCGCCCACGGGTCAGGGCTACAACTTTCAGGTCCTCGCCTCGGAGCGCAATGTATCTGTGGTGCCGTACCTGCGCAGGGCGGGCACAAAAGAGGGGTCAGAGCACAACAGCCACCAAACCAGCCCCGTGCACCTCCCGGCAACCTTTCAGTTTCCTCTGACGTCGGAGGACGTCGAGGGCCTGCACTCTTTCACGCTGTCAATAGAGATGTTCGCCAACGAAACGAAGTTGCTCATGGTGAGCATTGGCGCGATGCTTGACAGCTTGCGCTCTAAGCTGTGAGAAAGGACGGCCAGCCGCTTGAGGCGAGTTGGAGGAGGGGGAGAAAGGCGAAGAATACCTGTCTCGCAGATACTGGCCTCTCCTACCAACTCTCCTCGAGCAGTGCCAGTCCCATCTCTCCATCGAAGAAAAAGTGAACGTCGACGAGGAAGGGCGATGGCACACAAGGAAACAGAGGAGGGAGCTCTGAAGGAGGGGTCGCGTGCATCTGTGCGCCGACTCCACAGCTCAGCATTACACACGCTTAGTTCCCGAGGTAGACACGGGGGGAGGTGTAGGAGAGGAAGGACGGTGGAGCTATGGGGGAGGAGCGGTCGCATTGTCGTGTGTGGTGCCGCCACATTTTCGTTTGTCGAATTGCTGCCTCCCTTCGCCTCAAGCTTTACCTCTTTCATTTGTTTTTCTTTTTCGCAGCCCTTTACAAGCAAGAAAGGAAGTAAAGTGGCGCTTTTTTTTGTGCTTCATCCCCCCTCCCCTCCCCTCCCCCATTTCCCAACTGCCGGTGTTTTTTTATATTGTTTTATTGTTGGTTTTCAGTTTGTATGTTAGTCTCTGTGTGTCCAGGGTGATCCTCAATTGTTTTTAGTATGTATGTGTGCGTGCATTTCATCGCTACAACGATGTTTCTATTTCTTTCTGTATGCGTGCATGCTTGCAAGTGCGTTGCCGGTGTTGTCTCGTTTTACGTTTGCGTGTGAAGGGAGCGGCTTGTGCGGTCGCGTGCGGAACTTCGCTTTTGCGCTGTAAGTGGACGGGATGAAGAACAACTGGGACGCGACGAATGGAGACCATGGGGCTTTGATTTGAGAAGTCGCTGAACATGACGACGCAACTCATTCTTCAGGGTTGCAGCTGGGCATGGGACTCTGCCTCCAGTCCCAAGCCTCAGCATGTTTGTTGTTTCTTGGGTGCGAGTGTGTGTCTTTTTCAGACCCTTCCTTTTTCCCTCCAGCGGAGGTGTTGTGGTGCGATTCACACGTTTTTGTCTTTTGAGGATATGTGAAGGTGCCCGCAGTATCATTTTTTTTTCTTCCCATCTGCTTCGCTCTTCTGTGCTTTCGTTGGTGCCTAGAAAGCCGCAACTCCATCCACAGACACGTGCCTACCCACACACATACCAATATCGATCTGCTTCCTCCTCTGCCACAGTTCTCTTCCGTTTCCTCCACGCATTACGTTTTCTTCGTTTGACTCCTCCAACCTTGTACATGCAGCGCTCTTCCTGCACTTGAGTATCGCACCCACCCTCTCACCGGAGCCGCGCATGGACAGGACCTTTACGCACACACAGCACAGTCCTTCAGGCAGGCTCGCCTGCCTCTATTACGTAACACGAAGCAAAAAGAAACCAATGCGCTAATGTTGTAGCCGACAAGGCACCATTGTTCTCTTGCATGTTTTTTTTTGCTTCGATTCAGCCGGCTCCCTTTTCCCTCCCCCACCCCTCCCGCTCGTTCTTTCATTTTTTTTGTTCGCTTCTCCTTTCACTTCTCTGATGCTCACGGGCTATACCTTCCCGTGTCTTATCAATGTCCGAGTGCCCCCCCCCCCCCACTCTGTATGGGTGCCGAACCCCCCTCCCCCACTGCCCTATCCCTGTCCATGCCGATGCACTGATGGTGGCGACAGGGTCCAGCGGCCACGACGTGGCGAGGTGCGAGCGGGTTACCGCTACTGCTGTCGGCGGCCGTGTCCTGGATGGCGTGGCGTCTGTGCGACCCGCGAGGCGGGTGGTGGGCAGAGTTCGAGGCCGCGGCCGTGCTCATGTGACTGAGTCGGCGCATTGCTGTGACGCGCGTGTCTAGCGCTGCTTCGAGCAACGAGGTGTGGGGCCTGCAGCAGCCCGGGGTCGAGTGGAGTTTCACTCATGCAGTATGGTTGAAAGGATGCGTTGAATGAATACCCGTGCATTCCACTTCTGGATGAATGAAAGACAAGAAAACAAGACACACAAACGGGCAGAGGGGACAGTCGGCGCAGCCAAAAAGAATAAAGGCGCTTCTTTGCTCCCGGCTGTGCGAGAAAAACGAAAAATGTCGGTATCATTGCCACCGCGCCGCCCATTCTACTTTCTCTTCTCTATGCGTAGTCAGAATTTCCACTGTCCCTTCCCCACCGCCCTTTTGCCTGCGGTAGACTTCACTAAACAACAGCCACGGCTTCTTCGCCACAGCCCCTCACGTACCCGTCTTCTCTACTTCCCCGCCTTGTTGCCTCCCTTTGTCATTGCAACGATACCATGACTTCGCAATCTCTCTCTGAGCATGCGTACGAGCTGCACGACGAGAATGGGCACAGCTGAAACACTGTATCCGGAAACTTTTGGGTGTAGACGTGGTAAGAGCGATCCTTTGTTATCGGACGCAAGGGGGTCCCCGCGCACTGCCACGAAGCTGTGCCAGACCGCTTTCCTCGGGCTAGAACGCGCGGAGGTGCTGCCTGTGGGGGTTCGAGGCCGCATTGCCACAGAAGAAAGAAGGGTGTCTAGCGAGACGTGGATAAGCGGAATGTGTGCGAGTACGCCGGGGAGAGCGCGAGCGAATCGCTAGGCGACGCACAACCAGCAGGGAGGAACGCACACTTTTCTTCCACCAGCCCTTGCGGGCTTAGCTGAGGGGTGACTAAAACAAAGCGTGATGAACAAGAGACAGAAAAGGGGCTGTGCTTCTGCGTTCCCATGAAAGGATGTGCGTGCCGATATCTGCGGACGCGCATCGCATGTCCAGGCCCCCTTGCTTCTCTTTCACCTTGGTGGTGCGGCGCTCGCGAGCGCGATGATATCCCTCAGAGTGCATGTTACGCTTCGCCGAAGCTCCGCGGTGCAGGCGCAGCCCCAGTCATGTGCATCTATTGTTCATGTTTTTGTGCAACCCCCCCCACCCATCCTTTTTTTTCATGGCACCGCCCCCTTCTGCTGTGGGTATTACTGTCAGTGGGGCGTATGTATATATATATATATATATATATGCTTTATAACTTCGTGTCTTCGGTTCGGAGATGATCACTCTCGTTGTCCATGTGACGCACTGTACCTGTACATCAAAAACTAGTCCGTGGAAATTTAAAAAAAAACACATGCACAGCCTCACCTCATGTTTGTTGGCCATACCCTAGACGTTGCCTGCTGAGGAAGCAACGCAATCGGCCACATTTTTGTTTCTCTCCACCCCTTTTCACTTCTTCCAGCAACGCCCCCACCCCCACCGTACCTCGAGCGTTTGTACGCATCTCTGACTGTTGGCTTGTTTAGCGAACTTTGGAACTGCGCCGCATATTAGCTTTAACGAGCTGTGTCGCGGTGCTGACTGCCTTTTGTGAAAGCTTTCGACGTGAAGGAAAGAGGGAGGAGGATGACCGCAAAACAATGTCATGGTGCGGAAAGATTCAGCGTACTCTCCGCCATCCACGTGATATCCTTCATCAGCCATTTATGCTCTCCTTATCCCCTGTTGTGTTCTTCCGCTCATGTTCGATGTCGGTGGATCGAGTCATCCTAGATGTTTCGCCTCTCCCTCCCCCCACACACGCCTTCTTGTGTACCCACCATTGCAGGGGATCCCCTCTTGGGGTGAAGAACAGGAAATGGGGGGTGAGGGTAGCACATAGGCCTACCTACTCGCGGGTGGTGTTATCCGCTGATGCCTTGAAGACAACTGAACTCTCATGGGCCGCTTTGGCAGCGCTATGCAGTATCGAGAGTGTCAGTGGGGAAGAGGATACCAGATTGATGAACTTCTCCACGGAAACAGGAAGCTCGCCAGATGCGAGGACGAGTTTGGAACCATGTAGTCGAATGCAATGCGCGCAATCCGTTTGGGCATCTCTCTGCTTTTACTCACTTTTTTTCAATCGTTGCTACCCGCTATGCACTTGCACCGCCCTCCTTCACACACCCCACCACACCCACGCCCCGACACCAAAGAGACAAAGCACGCAACAGCCAGCACGTGTTGTTGAGATGCCGCCAGAAAAGGACTCTTCGTTGTCGGCGAACGTGCTGCTGACTCCATCCGACGGCGATTTAGCCGCCTGTACCGTGGAGGCCGACTTGGATCTGCCAAAGGACTGCTTTCTGTTTCCGAAGCAGAACGACGCCTTCCAGATCCCGTACTTTCTCTCGAGTTCCGAGCAGGTGGACAAGATTCGGCCTCCCGCTGTCGTGAAGACGTGGGAGCAGCGCCACGGAGAGCTCGAGGAGGCACAGAAACGCAAGCTGGATGACTTCAAGAAGATGGTCGCCGCTGCGCCATGGTACGAGGAGGAGAAGTTCGACAATTGGCTGTGTCTCCGCTACCTTATTGCCCGAAGCTTCAACCTCAATGAGGCGTTCTCCATGCTGGAGAACACCGTCAAGTGGTGGAAGGAAACGGGGTCGGAGACGTGGCGGTGTGACGCCTGCATGGAGAACCCGAATCACCACATGGGCCAGTTCATTGGGTGGGACAAGGAGCACCGCCCCGTCATGTTCATGTCGATGCGTTGGGGCCCGGAGCGCAAGAGCCCGCTGCGGCACATGGTGTGCTCCTTCAACCACTTGATCCGCATGATGCCTGTCGGGGTCGAGAAGTGGGTCTGCCTGACGGACTTCGAAACGTACTCGCACCTGCACGACGGCAAGCCGTCCGTAGGCATAGGCGTCATCCGCGTGATTCAGGACCACTACCCGGAGCGACTAGGCAAGATGGTGTGCATCAACCCGCCGAAGCTCTTCTCCATGCTGTGGAAGCTCTTCCTTCCGGCCATCGACCCCGTCACCCGCACGAAAGTGGAGTTTCTGTGGACAGAGGGGCAGCCGAGCGTGTGTGAGACGTTCCCGTGCCTGTTCCCGGAGCACCTCAGCCAGTACCTGAGCGACTCCTACGACCGGAGCAAGTACAACCTGCCCGCCACGCCGCTCGTGTGGCATCCACGGCCCGAGGGCTACCCCAAGAACTTCGAGGAGCGCAAGCATCAACTCAAGGCAGCGAAGGAGAAGGAGAAAGGCGACAAGAAGGACGCGAAGAAGGCCGCGCACGACGCCAAAAAGCGGGATAAGGAGGAGCAGCGCCGTCAACGGCACGAGAAGACGCAGCCATAGAAAGGGGTCTAGGAGGTTGCCGTCGCGAACAGGAGCACTGCGAGCATTCAGAGCAGACCTGCACCGCTCCCTTAGGCACCGGCAACGCTAGTTCTAGTGCTGCAGCTGTCGAATCAGCCTCCAAGGTGTGAGGTGAGGCGTAGACACGGAGCGGGGGCTCGCGGAATAAGGCGCACGCGCTACTCAAGGGAGATGCTTGTCATGCGGTTGAGTCCTCCTGGATCCCCTGATCTGTCTCCCCCTCCCCCTCTCCTCTCCCGCTGTTGTGTGCCACATATCGAACTCCCCCTTCCCTTTTTTTTTCGTTTGTGTCTTTATCCGCTTCTTTCCGCATTGGAAACCGCAGCTGTGACGATGGACGAGGGAGAGAAAGGCAAATTTGGTGAGGGAGGGTGATGGTTCCACAATCTTTTATACAGTCTCTGTGTGCGTCGTTCGCCCTCCCACGCAACCTCACCCCAACCACCGTCTTCTCCTTATTTCTTGTTGTAATGGCCTTGCGTTTCGCCTGCCTTGTTTCCTTCTCTCCCTTCTTCTACTCACCGCTGTCCTCCATGAGCGTTGTGCTGTATTCCACGTCAATATATCCGAGGTGTATCAATGCCTGCGAAGGCATGCATGTGCGTGCCGCGTTTCCACGTACGCGGAGAGGCGGTAAATGGAGGTGATGTTGTTAACTTAACTGGGCTGTCGGTAGCGCTTCTGTCTGTATATTGTGACCTCGTGTGGAGTCCCGCTGCTCGCTGCCGCTTTGCTTTCGTTGTTGCTGCTGCTTGCTTGCGATGTGATGGCCTCATGGCAGAACAGCTGAGAGGACGCCGACAAGGGGTGCTGCCGCCGTTGCGCAGCGGTGCGTTGACCGACCGAGGGTGTGAAGCGAAGGCGTGTCTGCTTCTCTTTCCCCTCTCTGCTCTGTCGTTTTCCCACGAACAGACAGACACATACCTAAATAGCCACACACGCATGCTTGCCGCCAAGCTCCGCTTTTTCCCTCCTTCCTTCCGAGTCGTTTCATTCGTTTGCTCCAGTCTCCTACCATTCGTTCGCGACTTCTTTTCTTTCTCCTTGGCTCCTGCGTCGTGTCTCATGGGCGGCCCCGCTGCTCTGCGCGCACGCCTGTGCGTGCGTGCGTGCAGGTGCGGGAAAGAGAATGTCTGGGAGAAGGGAACGGGTAGGCAGACAGACAGAGAGGACCAAAGGAAAGTGTCAAGGGTGGATCAAGCGGGGAGGAGAGAAAACTAGGTACACAACATTCAACCGGCTGTATCCACAACTACCAAAGCCTCCTCCCCTTCCGAGGCATACCAGAAAACGCCCTGCTATCTCGAGGGCCACCCAATGGCGCGCGCTACGCCAAAGTGAACGTTCCAGAGTGCGGTTTATCGTGGCATCATGATGGGGTCATTGGAAGCTCCCCGGCTATGTGGAAATCATCCATGGCATTTCCTGCAGCGTTTTGGCACCTCGCTTTGTTTTACTTGCTGCCACGCTCATCAAGGACCCTGCACCTCCTCTTTTGTCTTCTGTCGCTCTGTTCTCACCATCGACGGGATCCGCTGACCCCTTCCAAGCTCACATGTGCACGCCATTGCCACGAAGACGAGGTGGTGCTGGGAACAAGAAGAAAGCCTCGCTGGGAGTGCCACTCTTCGTGCAGGCGGCGTCGGCCTTTTATGAACACAAATGAGAGAGGTTCAGACAACAAAAAAGCACACCACTCTGGCGCTTCATGTCCCAGTACCTTGACGCCCGTCGTGATGATGAGCGCTTCACCGCGCGGCTGGAAGAGGTGAACAAGGAGATGGACGGGCTCCTACTCAAGACGTCGCGCACGCGGCACGAGCTTGACCGCTCGGCTGCGGAGGTCCACATGGGAGTGCCGTTGCACTTTCATCCGTGCAATGTCGCTGGCCGCGTTCACCTCGCCCCGTCAGATCCCGCCGGTAGCCTGCCCGGGCCGCTCCCGGCGCGAGATGATCTCGCTCGAAGCTTAGTGCTCGCTGAACTCTCTCAGTGGTCGCGCTCGCATCTTCCGAGTCTGGTTGCCCGGCTCGTCGAGGACCAGGTGCAGCAGCAGCTGCTGAGCCTGCGGGACAGTGCAGAAGAAGTCCGTGCCCGCCAAGCCAAAGTGGAGAAGGCAGCGAGGGACGCGGCCGAGCAGGTGCGCGCGCACCGAGCGGACATGCATGCTGCCTTTTCCGCTGCGCGGGAAGAGACGCAGCGCGACATAGAGGAGCATCAGCGAACTGTGAAGCGCCAACTCGCGGCGTGGGGTGAGGAGCTGAGGCGTGTGCGGGAGGACGTGCTCGCATGGAAGCAGCAAAGCACCAACGCCGGCGATCGGCAAGAGCAACGGATCAGCGAGGCTCTTCAGCGGCAGCAGGCTCACGTGCAGGAGGCGTTTGAGACGCTGGAGCGCGAACTGCAGCGTTGGCGGCAGACGACGAGCCGAGCGGTGCATAAGGAGGCAGAGGAACTGCGTGCGCAGCATCATGCACTTGGGCATCTTGTGGCACAGATTCAGGGGATGATGACGAGTACGGCAGACATGGTGGCCCACTGCGCGGCAGAGACGCAGCGCTTAATGGAGCATTCGGTGAGCCGCAGCAGCGAAGTCCGCGTCTGTCGGCGTGATGTGAACCGACTGGAGATGCTCGTGCGATGCTCTTCGCTCCAGACAGTGTTGCCAAGAGCTAGTACAGGCAGCAGCGGCGCCAACGACAAGAGCACAGCGTCGCCCACCGCCTCTGTAGTGTTGAATAGGCTCACCCCAGAGATGGCTCGATTCTCGGACTTGCTGCACGCGATTGTGGGCCGCATCGATGGCCTGGACCGTGACGTCCGACAGCTCGAGATGGCGGTGATGCGCAGCACTACGGCAAGCTGTGGGCAAAGCTCCTATCACGGCAGCATGCGAGTCATGGATGAGGAGAGCTTGTACGGTCGCAATTTCCCCTCTACGCGTCGTCCCAGCTACAGCCACCTTTCGAACGCCACGGGACTGCGCGGGCATCTTGCCTCCGGCGGCTTCGCCAGGACGCCGTCGCTGTTGGGATGCGATGAGAGTGCCAACGGGAATCCCACTCACAGCGGCGGCGCCGCAAACAAGACCGGCGCCACGTGTGCTGCTCTGGTCTCCTCAGCGCAGCCGGTCGGCGCGGGAGGGGCCCCGGGAAGGGGACATTCCGGTGCCGCTGGCCTCGGTGCACAGCCGTCCCTCACACCTCTCACGTCTGCTTCGCCGCCGTCCGTGACGCATCACCCGCCGAAGACTCACCTCAGCAGCAGCAGCTCGCGCTTCGAGGGTAACGCCTGTGATTCCCATCCAATGCCTGCGGTGGTGAGCGAGTCGCACTCGGCGCCTAATGCGGAGATCAATGAAGTGGTCCTGCGAAGTGCGGCGGTTGAAGCCGGTGCTCAGCGACCGCTGCAGCACCGCGCCCCACCAGGAGGCATCATCCCCGTCGAGACAGGCGAGAGCGACACTCGGCGAGGTGTTGCGGCCAAGCCGACGGCAGGAAAGTCTGCTGCGCGCAGTACGTCGCCCCCTGACGTTTCGGTGGACGCGTCGCAAATTGTGAGAGAAGACGCGCTGCACTCACTGACCCACCAGCGCAACGTTTCTTCTTGCTCCGCCTTCTCTTCGCTTTCCGCAGGCAACGTAGATGCCACGTTTCTGGTCAAAAGGCCTTGCTCATCCCTTGCAGAGAGCGACGCCGTATCAGTAGCCGAGGAGGGTGCTTTGCCGACGCACAGCGGCGCAGACCACGAGGAAAGTCCGGTCGTCGCGACGCCGCACTCACCAGTGGATTCGTACGTGAGCGACACACCTGCGGCAGATCTCGACGATTCAAAGGCGAATTCTGCCAGCGTGTCCAAGAGCGATACCCGGGAAGCAGCGCGCTACACACCCGCCCAAGCCAACGACTCGGAGAGTGAGCGTGACAATCAAGTGATCGTCCGCTCCGCCCTCGATTAGCTCCTTTGTGTTGAGATGTGTGAGGGTAGGGGGAGGTAGAGGTGAACCAGAGAGACCCGCAGCATGGGCATGGTGCTCTTCTGCCCCGAGGCTTTCCTGTGTTGGTGGTCTACACCGCGAGTGCCGAGACGGGGCGCACTAGCCTTATGTATATCGAACTTCATCCTGCGTGAGTAGATATTCGGTTCCTTTGCCTGCCAGAGAGGTGGCGAGACGCGCGCGCATCTCTCGCGGTGTGGCATGCCTTCCCTCCCCCATTTTTTTGCATTTTCTTGGCCTTTTCCCGTTGTTGTCCCTCTCCCTCTTTTTGCCCATTTCACACGAACCCTCGGACAGAATATATATATATATATATATATATATATATATATATATATATATTGTTCAGCTTCCTACTTTTAGAAACCGACGAGCAGCGCAGATGTGCATCACCTCAGCTTAGCGAGACAGAGCATTGGACCCCGCCCCATATCCCTCTCCCTTCTCCTGTGCAACACTTTATCCTACTCTTGTCCTTGTCATGCTCCCAGATTTTCCAGCGTACGAGGGAAGCAGAGAAGAAAACCGAAAAAGGACGCGCGCTTACGTTTTGGTGCACGTGTGTGAGTATGTGTGTGTGTGTACATACGGAGCGTGCTTCACCAGCTGCGACACGCATACAGCACGGCGTGGAGGAAAACTGTGAGCTGAAAAGACGACGACGACTTGTCGTTCGCTGATGCAGCGCCTTTGCGTCTTTTATCTCTGCTCTTTTGGCTCTTGTGCTGCTGCGAAGTATCGCGCGACTGCCTATGTGCCGACCTCTAACTGACGGGGCCACTCCCCTCTATTTTCCACCACGTTTTCTTCTCTCTAATTTCGCAGAGTCGTGCATTACAGCATTCGACTAGAACCCAGCAGTTCGGCCAGCATACACTAGTATACATACACCAGGGCACTCCCGCCTTCTTTAGAGAAGTGTAGCCTTGAGAAAACCGACACGCCACGCGCAACAATGTCCTCCGACGCCGTTGCAACAGTCTCCTCAGTGGGCGACGGTGAGACCAAGGCTCTTGCCGCCAAGACCGCGGTTGTTCCGTTTGTGCGCGAAACGCGCAGCATCAAGATCCCGCATCACCGCTTTCCTCCACTCAAAAAGGTGTGGATGGAGGTGTACACGCCGATCGTGGAGCAGTGCAAGCTTGAAATCCGCATGAACCTCAAGACACGCAGTGTCGACCTCCGCACTTCACCCTCCACATCTACCGCTGAGGGCGATCAGAGCGCCACTGCGAGCAAAGTTATGCTGCAGAAAGCAGAGGACTTTGTGAAAGCCGTCATTGCCGGCTTTGACGTGCGCGACGCCGTGGCGCTGCTGCGTATGGACGACGTGTATATTGAGGGTTTCGAAATCAAGGACGTGCGTGCCAACCTGCAGGGCGACAACTTGTCTCGCTGCATCGGCCGGATCAGCGGATCGCACGGAAAGACAAAGTACACGATCGAAAACGTCACCCGCACGCGCATCGTAGTCGCCGACACAAAGATCTGGATCATGGGCACGACACAGAACATCCGTGTGGCACGGGACGCCATCTGTGATCTGATCCGCGGTAGTCCTGCCGCGAAGGTGTACACACGCATTCGTGCCGTTATGAACCGTGCCAACAACGCGTTCTAGTGCTGCATGTATGGCTGCGTGGTGCGCCCTTCTGCCTTTGAACAAGAAGTGAGCAAGCGGGAGGTGAACGTGTGGATGGGGGTGGATGGGAACGTAGGGGCTCCCCAGCTGAAGAGGCGGCGTCTGCGCACTCGAATTCCCCTACTTCCGCTGATCCGTCTCTTTTCCCTCGCCTCTGTCTCCTCGGCTTTCATGATCCCTCGTCCTCTTCAGCCTTCGACATCTTCGCGTCGTTTTTTGTTTCTCTCGTGTGAGCGTACGAGTGGGTGTTGCGCTGATTTAAGTCATCGTGTAACGCGATTTGTGTGTGATGTACGCGTGCCTGCATGCGTACAGGAGAGTGGATATTCCTAAACCACGAAAGGCTCAAAAAGGAGGCGAAGAGGGTAGATATCGGGTCTTGAAAGAAGCAGTAAATCGCGCGTGCGGTTACGTGGTTGGGTGGTAGAAGCTGCTGCTGCCCTTTCGTGTATGTGTGTGTTTATTTGAACCGCTTCTTGCCCCCCGGGTGCGCGTGCGATGGCTGGCGTGGACTGCTCCGTGGGCGCAGCACCACGTCGCGGTACCTGAAAGTAGAACACGACCAAGTATGCCTTCTTCTGTAACGTGATCTTCCACCGCCTGCACTACTATCGTCTCTGTCCTCTTTTTTTTGCGTGTTTCCTTCTTCATCTCTGCACACGCCTTTCTCTTATGCTGTGCGGGTCGGTGAGGAAGCGGATATCTCGTGCATCGGACTTGCGCTTCTCCATTGCCGGCGCAGCAGCACAGTGGCTTCACACACGCACACACTCGTAGAAGCATCTATACATAGCGACATACCGATATCCTCGTCCCTTCGCCGATCACCGCAGCTGCCGGATGTCTGTCGAGAATGGGAACACCGAAAAGGTAACAGAGGCTAGTGCAAGCGTTTTCTCGGCCGTAACGACAAGTGCGTTGATGGACGCTACGACTGCTGCGTATGTCCGACGTCATCATCTTGCCTCGATGACGAGCTCCGTTAAGCAAGTCCTCAGCGGCATGGAAGAGGATTTGCTGTGTCGCCCACGGCATTGCAGGACAGGCGACTATGCGCCGCCAGAAGCAATGATGGTATCGGTGGACACAACGCTCCCTCTTCAGTTGCTGCTGTCCTCCTTCATCAACTCATCCTCGTCCGCCAGCCACTGCGGGGTAAGCAAGATCAGCTCCAAGGCCGTCTCGTCCTCACTCCTTGCACAGGACGCTGCAGGGGACGAAAAAGCGGCTGCGGCTGCGCGGCCGCCGACTGCCTCCGACCTGAACGATTGTCTCTGGCCCGTGGATGCGTCCTTTGCCACGAGGGAGGACGCTGTCAAGGCAGACGTATGCCGCTGTATAGCGCTACACTTCGAGCGCTCTCTCACCGGCATCGGCCTTGTCGAATCCTTGGGGGGCCGTCTCCGCTGGGCCCACGTAGCGTCAGACCGCGACGGCGGCAGCGAGCGCCTTGGTGTGGCCCTCACCCTCGATGTCTTTCGGTGTTGGAAGGAAGTGGTCGTACCACTGCTGCAGCGAACCAGCGACCGCGCATCTCGAGGTTTGCCCGCCGGCGCCGCCACTGTCGATGCACTCTTCGACTGCCTGGTGAAGGGGCCCGCGGCGGCGGCGGCGCCGAGCTCGGACGCTTCCTCGCCCTCGGAATCCGCACTCACGTGCGAGGAGGCGGCCTACTGGTGCTTCGTGCTGCTTCGCGGGTACTGTCAGGACTTTCCCGAGACGGTGTGGGCCTCAATACTGCGTGCTGCACAGGATGCAGCAGTGCAGCAGTGCAGCAGCAGTGCAGTGGGCCTTCCACCACTACCCGGTGAAGCACTTCTGGTGCGCAGCTTCATTGCCCATCTGTCGTGCTCAGAAGTTGACGCTGCCTACGCCACGTCGGCCACAGCGCCGGAGCAGCCGAAATACGACGACATCGTCGTCGCTCACATGTCTGCTGCCGTTGCAGCAGCGCGGGCTCGTGCCGAATCGTGGGTCTGGGACGAGATAGAGCTCCTTCAGCGGACGTCTGCAGATGCGACGGTGTTGGACTCGTCGCTGTCGGCACTGCTGCGTGCCGATGGGTACTGGGCTGTGCTGATGCAGCCGTACACAGCCATGTTTGCTCAGTACTACATGTGATACTAGTGTTTGGTGACTCCACCAAACCGGCACGGATGTATCGAGGTATCGCAGGTGACGCAAGCACGCGAAAGTCGACCGCGCACCTGGAATAAGAAACACACAGAAGGAACGTGCCACAAAACACCGACTGGCGCCATCGCGCCGCCACCGAGGCAGCGCTAGCGATGTCGTGATAGCTCTTGGCGCGACCATGAGAATTAGATGCCGGTACTTCTCGCACGAAAGGAAGGAGTGCTGCTGTTGCGCTTATTATGTGGATGCTGGGAAGTTGTGGCTGTTCGCCTCCCTCCCCCTTCCCTCAACCACTCCCCACCCTACGCTCTCTCACGTAAGTGTCCGTGCATATCGCATGAGCTGATCTCTGTCGCTCTCCCTCTCTCACTTGTCTGGCATCTCCTATCGCCTTCTCCCTTTCCTTTTTGCCGTTTCACTTGTGTGCGCATTTTGACTGTCGTTGCTCTCGGCGCCTCATGTGCATGCTGGGCGCCACACACATATGCGCATGTGCATCCCATCTGCTACTTGACCAATGCACATCGTCTGCCTCGATGCGTGCAAATAATAAATATATATATATATACACCTAAAATGCATACACACACCTATATGTATATATATATATATATATATATATATATATAACGGACACCACTTCCACACACCCTCCAAAAACATTCCAAAAAACAGTGTTAAGCACTCTCTGGCTTCCGCTTCGGCTTCCTCAAACGAACGACAAAAAGAAAAACCGTTCACGCTACTTCTCCGCCCGCCCGCTTGCTCTCTCCACTTGTACCCATCGCTCTCTCTCTCTCTATCCACCACAGGAGCATACAGCCCACACGCGCACCACTCCCTCTCTCCCCTTCCGGCCTTTCTCTTTGCACTTACAGAAGATACGTGCGCCGGGTGACGCTGTTGTTCTTTACGGGTGTGTGTGTGTACGTATCGAATTGGGCGTATTTTCCCTGCCGTTTTGCATTGCTTACTGCCTTGGTCTTCGCTTTACTCGATCGCCAACACGTCTTTCGTTGTGCGCCTGCTGCAGCAGCTCAACGGTGACGCATTTCCGGGAAAGCAAGGTAACCGCGAAGCTGAAAAAGGGGGGAGGGGGAGAGAGCACACAAAGACGGAAAGCGACAAAAGCGTTCGACGAGAAATATATATATATACATACACACAGGCCCAAGAAAAGGACGCAGGCCCTTCGTCCCGTTGTGCCCAGGGACAAGAGAAGAGAGCGTGTGCGTTTTTCCTCTTTCCTTCGTGTTTTTGTGGTAAAGAGTACCGTTTTCGGTAGCTGTCTTGCTCTTTTTTTGTTTTCACGTTTTCACTCTCCTCGGTGATCCAGCGCTTGAATATATGTGTGTGTGTGTGTGTGTGTGTGCGTGTGCGTCCTTTGCCCGTCTGAGAGTAGAGTGGTGTACTTCTTCACGTTCCCCACGCACATACCTGTCCCCTGTCCTCTCGTTCTCCTCAGGCACGTCAGCATCAGAAAAAAAACAAAAGAAGTTCTACAGAACAAGAAGGCAAGACAAGCGTAAGCTGTCACGTAAACAAACCAACGAAGTAGCATCCCCGCACACAAGCCAACACGGCCTCGTGCGCTTCGTCCCTTTACAACGAAAAAGTTCGGTTTGCGCGCCACGGCTACGCTTGCCTCCTTTCGTTTCGTTATTTGTTTTGACTTGTACTTTTTTTCCATTTTTTCGTCCCTCCCGGTAGCTTGGTGCTTTCGCTATCCCCCCCCCCTTTCCTCCTTATTGCCACCGTTTTTTTTCTTTTTCCTGTCGCGGTTGGCTTCCTTGTGGTGGTGTGTGTGCACGCGCTGCTACTGCCTCTGTTGCTGACGCCTCTCCTGTCGCCGCTCGCTCTCGTGACTGTGCACTAAGGTGGTGGTGTGATATTTCTGCACCTTTAGGTGAATAGAGCCTTTTTTCTCTCAAGGGGAGGAGAGAAGGAGAGAGGGGATATTTTCTCTTGTTTTTGCTACTTTGTACTCCTCTCGCTTGTTTTTAGTCATCAACGGGACACACCTCTCTCCCTTATCTTCGTTTTCTTTTAGAAGCGTTCTCTCTATCCATCTATATGTATTGTGTGTGTGTGTGTGTGTGTTTGTGGGTTACGGTCCTCCCTGTTTGCTGTTTTCTTTTTTTTTCCGACTCACCTTTGGTTTAGCCTTACAATAGCCAAGGTGTTGTGAGACAGAAGAATCGAAGAAACCGCATCTACAGAAAAAGGGAACGTCATCTAGCCTTTCTTCCCTTCCCTCCTTCTCCTGCTTGGCTTTCTGTCTTCGCGACATATACAAGCACGTACCCGCCCAGTCCTCGAACTCCCCACCCCCATCCCAACATAGCGTTCTAGCCAGCCAGGTCTGCTTTTCAACTCTTCATCAAAAACTGAGACAAGCCCAACCGTCACCCCCTCTCCGCTTGCTGGCGTACGCAGCGTATCTGTATGTATCTATAAACGCTCACAACTGCATATTCGCGTCCCTGTATATCTGAATCTATCCAAGATTTAGTCACTTCCTTTTTTCTTTGAATCCTCCATCCCTTCTTCTTTCCTCTTCCGTGCTCTTCTGCCCTTTCCCCGTTTTTTTTCTCTCAGCAGCTGACCACGAAAGTGGTTGCATGTGCGTGTTTTTCTGACCGTTTTGATTGTTTTGTTTTGTTTTGCACCTCTTTTTTTCTTTTAGCGGCGTGAGTGTGTCTGCTTCACACATCCGCTAAACCTCTTCCCCCTTCTCTCATTTTTTTTCCTCCAGCCCCCCCCCCTCCCCATTCTCTTCACCCCTTTTCGCCTAGCACCTTCACCACTACTATTCTTTCTCCGCCNTGCACCATAGTTACATCCGGCTCCTCTATGACGAACCCTCCTGCCGTCGAGCCGGGCCATGCATCTAGCGGTCTCCTCCCTCCCTCTCCTTTCTCTCTCTTTTTAGTTCCTTATTTTTCTTTGTTTGGTTTCCTTTCGATTGTTTGGCGTTTTACCGAGCTTGTTCTTCTCAACAGGCGAGCCTTTCAGCACTTTATATATATATATATCTCCTCCTCGTCTTTCCAACGCGTAGTGCCCGCGTCGTTCTTCCGTTTTCGTTGTTACGTCTCTTTTGTTTTTTTCTTGTCTTCTTCCTTCTCCCTTATCACTGCAGCAGCCACGCGTTTTATCCCTCCTGCTCCTTTTCGTATTAAGCTCCTGTGTACGCACTCGCGCCATCTTTCACGTAGGCCGCACTGTTTGAACGCACCGTTCTTGTGTGTGTGTGTGTGCGCGCGCTTTTACGCAGTCGTGGTCCCTCTCTGCTATCTCTTCCCCTCTTGCTAATTTTCTGCTTTTTGCTCTATCACCGATCCCCTCCCTTCATTTGTTAGTATCTGCCGTATTTTTTTTCGCTGTTGTTTTCTGGTTTTGTTACTCACTCCCTACTCCCCCCCCCTCCTCTCTGTGCGCGTGCTTTCTCGCGACTGTGCTCGTGTAGGCTGTCATCGCGCTGACTCATACGACGGGGCGAACAACAACAACAAAAAAAAACACACAACGATACGCTGACGAGGCTGTGAAGGCAGGAGAAACGCTAAAAAAAGCGAAAACTCTGTTGAAAGAAAAAAAAGAAAAGATAGCGGCGCGCCTCCCTCCCTCCTCCTTCTTTTTCGCTCTGCACTTTTATTCGTTGTGGTTCTCCGTAGACGCGCGTGACTGTATCGTATCTTTTTTTTTGTTTGCTGTTTATCCCACGGTCGCTTGTTTCTCTTTGGGGGGACTTTGCTTCTTTCGTGTTCTCTTTTCGGTGTACCTTCTTCGAGACCCGCGGTTCTCTCTCTCTCGAAGGCACTTGGCCGTGTTGCGCTGCACGTCTCGCACACGTTTGCATCGATTGCGCAGGCGCGTGCGTTGGTTGAACAACGAGTGAAAGAGGATTCTGAAGCGAACGAGGACACGCAAACCGTAAAACCAGAAGGGCAATAAAGGAGTACAAGACAAACGCGCTGGCTGTCTTGCCGAGGGGCCGACAAGCCCTTTGCTTTTTGCTTCTTCGTGTGGAATTTTCCCCTCTTTTTGCCCCCGGTCCTAAACGCGTTTTCTGCTTTTGTTCCTTGCAGTTTTGCGTGGTACGCCACCTCTCCATCGAAAAGACGGAGAAAGCAACCGAATTTCTTCCCCGATCGCTTCATTGTTGTTCTCAGGGTTTTTTCTACATATATCTCGTCTTCTCCATGCCTGCATGCACGTCCATCGCCGTCACCGGCCAGCGCCAGTCATGCACACCCGCTGCCGTCCTCACGGTGCCACTGCGGCCACAGCTTCTAAGGTCTAAGATGCTGGAAATTACTGGGAACGCATACACCTCGCCACACCTGCGTCCGCTGCGCGAGGCCTCCACACACCTGCTCGGTGACACGCAGCAGCGCGCGCGCCATCGCCGTTGCCCAACCCATGATGCCTCCTTATCGGATCACCGCAAGGAGGCTCTCAGCACCAAAGCCATTGGCGATATCAATCACTCGTCGCTGAATAACACTGCCTCCGGGGTGCTCTCCGGCAAGCGCGGCTGCAGGCCGCGGTGCTCCTCCTCGGGGACCCGCCGCAGCTCTTCGCTGGCGCTGCTGGACACAGCTGAGGCGGCCTTGATCAGACCTGACCGCTGCAGCAGCGCACCAGCTAAGGAGGCTGTCGCTTCAACCGTGGCGACGCTGCCGTCATTGTCACCGATGAAGGTCGAAGCGGTCGCAGACAGTGCAAGCGTTTCCCCAGGTGTGACGTCTACGACCGCCATCGCTGAGGTATTGCCGATGTCGCTGTGCGCGTCGAACACCCCACGCCGTCTCTCCGATGCGCTGCCGTGCGATCTCGGGCAGAGCAGCGACAGCGATTGTTCCATCGTCTCACCACCGCGGGCCCTCTCTCTCTACGCGACAGAAGAAGAGCTTCCCGTCTGCATCGACCCGGAAGGTGTGCAGTGCTGCCCGTTAATCGATCCTCAATGCGCGGAAGGCGTCGTGACGGATGCACAGATCAACTTATCACCGTTCCTCAACTGGAAGTTTGTGCCGTACCTCTCCTCGCAGGCGGAGGACCAGGTCAGGCCAACGGTGGTGCTGGACATGGATGAGACGCTGCTGCACACGTCCGTGATCCCGATGCCAGACGCAGACGCTGAGATTGACGTGCTGTACCCGTCCGACGAAGCGCAAGGCACAGGGACGTCAATGACCTCGGGGTGCTACAAGCTTTTCGTGAAATACCGCCCGCACCTGGAGCAGTTTCTGCTGTTCTGTCTGGACCACTTTGAGGTTGTCATTTTCACCGCCAGCAAGGCCCTCTACGCCCAGACGGTGCTAATGCAGTTGCAGAAAGACTTCCCCAGCATCAACATTCGCCTCGATGGCAGCAGTGCCAGCGGCAGCGCTCCAGCGTCGCAGCGTGTGGGCGACGAGGCGCGCGTCATTGAACTGCTGCACCGAGACCACTGTACACCGACAAACGTCGGCTACGCGAAGGACCTGCACCTTCTCGGCCGTGACCTGCGCCGCACAATCCTCGTGGACAACAACAATGTCTGCGGCGTTTTTCAACCGTACAACTCTGTTCATGTGATGGACTTTGCGCGCCGACGCTGCGCCGAGCGGGTGCCAGAGCAGCAGCGGATGAGGGTGACGCAGCTGTGTCAGCTAAAAGGGACGGCTCTTGCGTCGGCGATGACAGCCGTGGAGGGCGCAGACACTTCCCATCTGCTCGGTAATTTGGAGTGCACCACTTCCACATACGACTGGTTGGATCGAGAGGACACCGTGCTCCTCCGCCTATGCGCTGCAGGCGGTCTCCTGCATCGCTTGTCGCAGTCTGAGAACGTGCCGTCTTTTATGCAGCGCACTGTGTGCTTCAGCCGTAGAGCACACTGATCACGGCTTGTACGCGGCTCAGTCAGCAGTGGCATCAGGCCATTCCCTGAGGAGGGGTAACGGAAAAAAGTGGCCTACGAGACACGAACATTAAGAAAAATGTAAGAAGTCTAACGGAAAAGGAGTACAAGGGGACATCAAGCCAAAGGGAGTATGAGGGAAATCCGTCATGGGGAGTGCAATGGCATCGCTGTGCTTTACCGGTGCGTGCTTCATCACGGAGATTGGAAAAAAAAAGAAGCAAAGCTGGAAGATCATTCGGCAACCTACTCCGCAGAATTCATGTAAAGCAAGACCGACAACCCATACTCGCACAGCTGTTTTATTATTATTATTAGTGCCCCTTTGCTTTGATGACAGCGCGTCGTCTTACGTTGACGAAAACGCGGACGACGAAAAGCAAGAAGGACTGGGCAGCCGCCAGCCCGCATACGTGCACGCGACGCATGGGGAAGCGATGGGGGAAAGACAGCTGTGGGAATAGGGCGTTGTCGGGAACACGATGAACTGAACGTGTGTATGACCACGTCGGAATCTTCGAGGCGCTGAAACGAAGAACCGCTACCTTCACATAGATACTTTTCCCCCTTTTTTTTTACTGAGACGAAGATGGGACTCGCTGAACTTCAACGCTCCTCTTTCCTTGTTTACTGGGCTTCTTTTTTATTATATTTTATTCTTTTTTTTCGCAAAGGGGTGGGGCAATTGTTTATTTTTTTACAGCTGTCTCGGATTCCTGTCAAGGTCTTCGTCAGTGGTCTCTTTTTCGAACGCCCCGACGTATCAGCGCTGCGTGTATTCATCCCAGAAGGCTTTTTTTCCTCTCTCCTCTTTGTTTCTGTGTTTTCCATTCTTTCTCGCTTGGAACGCCCAAAGCGAGCGTTTCCAGACTGTTGCTCCTTCAGTGCGTCTTTTTCTTTTTGCCACGGCGCAGCCGAGCTCTGTCTTTTAGCGACTTGCGCGAGCCAAACGGTCGTGCGAGTGAGGAGAGTGGCCGTCATCACCGTTGCGCTCAGGAGGTGTTGTGAGCTTCGTGGTGCCAAAGGAGAAAAAAGGAACAGCACCAGAGGGCAGCGTTTCGAAGATCATCAGTGATGGTTGAGTTTTCGAGCCTGCAGCAGCGGCACAAGGAGTCGACAAGTAACAGCGCTTCTCAAAGCACTCTGATGAGCCTATTTCTCCCCCTTTTCACAGGCTCTTCGTGATTCTTGACGCCTGCGTTTCTCTTTTTTTTCTTCTCCCCTCCGCCCTCTCCCCCCGGTCGTCGCGTCGGCTTTGTGTATTCAGACGTTTGTTGTTGTCGCTTCGGGCCTCGTGTGTTTATGCATGTCTCGCTCTCTCTGTTAATTGATGCACCCTTCTTTTTCCATTTACGGTTGTAAATACTTTGTGTATGTGTGTGTGTTGGTGTGACTATGAAAGTTGCTCATGTTTTCTTCTGAGGTCGCCGCCATGCTTCTCTGCCCGTTTTTTTCTTCACCTCTCTGTTTGAGCTTTTCTGGTCTGTGAATCCTCACTCCCCGCCGTTTTTTTTGTTGCTCTTTCGTGTATGTGCTCGCTGTTCTCTCTCCTCTGGCTTCTTCTTCTTTTGAATCGCTTCGTTGGTTTCGCAGCCTCTCTTCGGGAATCTTTTCTGACCCTCTTGCCTGTATGGTTTCTCGTGTGCGTGTGCGTGTGCGTGTGCGTGTGTGCCTTTTCCGCCTCTATACTCTCCTGTTGTAGTGTATTTCCTCTTGTGGTACTTTTGCTATTTTTGGGGGGGAGGAAGGGGGCTCCCCCTCCTTTTTTTCGCGTGTGGTAGTCCTTCCCCTTTCGCTCTATCGTTCTGCGGTGTTAGTCATGGGCTTCCTAGGCGACGCTGACGCTCTCCGAAACTCACGCACTGCGGCAATGTATCCCGCTGCCTTTCACTCCCGACACGAGAAAAAAATCACAAAGAAAACTGGGCGTAGAGGAAGAGAAGAGTGCCTCTCTTCTCTCTCGTCTGTTTTTTTTTTCGAACGGTTGTACGAGTGACACTCTTGTTTGCGGCACACATGACACACCTCTCGGTGACTGGGTGCTTCTTCAAGACGTGACATACCCTCACACTCTTTTCTTTTTTTCTCCCCCTCTTTTGTTGTTTCACTGGTTTTCACCTGGTCCATTCCAAACTTCAGAATGGCTCGCTTTAGCGTGTGGAAGTGTTTATTTTTTGTGTTTGTTTTGTTGTTGTTGCTCTCTCTCACGGCCCTTCCAACCCCTTTCCCTCTCTCTTCCCTCCCTACCCACTTTCCCCATCTTCTCCCTTCCGTGTCCTTTGACGCATGCGAGAGGGCGACTTTCGTTATGTTTCATGCCCACTAGAGATGTTACGTATATGTCATCGCGTCTCTTTCGTTATTAGCATTACTCCATGTCCCTTCCTGTGCGTCTGCCTGTGTATATGACTTTGATACCTTTTTTCCCCCGTTTCCCTGCCCCCCCCCCCCAATTCGGCTCCTTCATTACTAAATACTGTCGGAGTCGCTGAAAAGGGCCCCAGGACGGCGCATAATTGTTGCGGTCTGCGGTGCGCAGCATTTTGCAGTCTCGATCCTCTTCGAAGTACAAGCTTACCTACACACCCGCACGCCAGCGACTACATCGTGGTACACTTTCGCACACCAGCGAGCCTCCGTCTTTTTTCCGTTTTTTTCTGCGTTTTGTCTCCGTGAACACTTCATTGCGCTTAGTGCTGCTTTCATATTTTCAACCTTTTTCTTGTCGCCAGCATTGCGAGAGGAGGGCTTATCCGCGCTTGTATCGCCCACAGCTCACATGCATGCGACAACGTGTGAAACACTCCACAAAGTCCACTGATTTCGCCTCTTTCGTTTTGTTCCTCAGTATTATGATAATTTATGTGTGTGTTCGTGTTTTGTCCTCTGCGCTGTTTTCCACATCCTGCTTATCATGTGTTTCGCTGCTGCCTTGATGGCGTGCTGATGAGCAAGCTGAGAGGACAAAATCGGCAAACAGCAATCTGCATGCAGCTCCTTGATGTGTTCATCTTTCATTCTGTTCGGTCTCTCCTTCTCATGCGGAACGCTGACTGCACCATTAGTTCAAGTATATATAATGTATTTCTAGCAGACACCTCCTCGCGATCTTCGCTCTTTTCGTCTTATAACGCGATCACATGCGAGTGTCGTGCGTTCATCTTCACACCCACTGGCCGTTCTTACGCATTCCCTCCTTTCTCCTAAACATCATCAACTTTTTTCGTGTCTTCTGTTCTGCGTCGTGCCTGTTCCGCTGACAAAAAAGGGAGAGGAGGTCCTATATTCTTGGGTGACACTACTGCCCCCTCTTTCCAGCTTGACCATAACGGCAGCACCAGCGCCTATACATGTACAGTTTTCTTTTTCGCTGTTACCGTGCCAGCCCACCGCGAACAAGTCAGAAAACAGACGCATACAACCACAGCCCACCCGTCTCTGTTGAGGGAGGGGGGTGGGGGGTACGGCTGCATCCTGGGCGTCTAGGACGAGCCGCCTGCCTTCGCATCGGGCCATGCGCCGCACAGGCTCTCCCTGTCCTTCCTCATCCATCCATCGGGTGCGTGCTGCGTGGCAGGCGTCCCACGGACATGGGTGAGCTGCATGGCCTGATCCAACGCGGGCCGCGCCCAGGCTCCTGCTCGAGGGCGGAGACGGTGGCGTCTGCCGTGCGGGGAATAGGGGGTGGTCAAGGTGACATGCCGGATGAGCTCGAGGAGGGCGTTGGCCAGCCTCGGGTCAGGGTCCTCGGCGGCCCTGCGCGCCCCCTGCCTGTGTGCCATGCCTCGTCCTCGGTCGCTTCACGCCGCGGCATCCGATAATATGGAGACCTCCGCGTGGGGAGTCTGGAGGGGACCCGATGGTGCAACTCGGGCTGCTCTCGTGATGCCTCCGGCATCTGTGCCTCATCAGTGCAGCCCTGGACAGATGCCGAGGATGCCGCACGTTGTGCGCACATGCGCCGTGAGGCTCACTGCTATGGGATTCCTTCGCGCCCTTTCCGCCCATCGCTCTTGCTCTCTCACCCCCGCACTCTTTCTTTCGACGTGACACACCAAGCCAGCAACGGTTGGCAGCGCGTGCGCACAGCGCCCGCATTTTCGGGTCACGGGGCCTGCTTCAGGACGGCGCTGTCGTCTGTGGAGGGGAAGGGGCTCGCTCTCTTCGTCTTCTCCATCCCCGTCGATGCCACGGGGGCGTGCCGGGGTGGCGTGCACGCTCACCGCGTGAGGCGAGGTGTGCTTCGAGCGTCGGGCGATCCGCGAATCTCGCGCAGCATACCGGGCACCACGCCGGGTCGGACGCCCTTATGGCCAGCACAGGCGGGGTGGAGGCTCTGGCGGGGGCGGGGGGCGCCGCAACACCAGCGGAGCAGCGGGCAGCACGCCATCCGCGCACCGCCTTGTCGCTGCCAGGCACCCGCCGCTGCAGCGATCCCCAGCGCACGGACGGGGTGCCCGTGCGGACCTGGGCGAGGATGGCCGCCTGCCGTCTCGCGAGCTTAGCATCCCTGTCCACCTGGTGTGGGACGGGTGCCGCCAAGCACCTCTTGTCTCAGCGCGCCGCATCGTGTATCGCGGCCTCGGGCGATGTCGGCCTGGCGTCTGGGGCCGGCGACCAGGCGCGTGATCCACGCAGTCGGCGCCGGCTCCTCTGCGACTGCCGATCCCGCAAGCCTGCCCACTTCGCCGTGGTGCTCCCATCCGCAATGGCCACAGGCAGACGGAAATGAGAGGCGCACGCGACGGACCGGCAGCGCCAGCACTCGCGCCCAGATACGTCGCAGCATGCCCTCCCCCACCGCTGCGGGGCCCGTGCCGGGCGCCAAGCGGAGGGAGAGCGCGCCCGCAGCAACAGCGGCGCCGGCTCCTCTGCGCGTTGGTGGCTGCGCGCGCGGGCGGTGTGTGCGTGCGGGGCTCCGAGGGGGTCGCTGCCTGCACCCCCGCGCGGGCGCCGCCGTGGGGCAGTGGACCCGCTTCCCCGAGCAGGTCTCCGCTGCCCGCGCGCCCCGGGGTGCCCACTGCGACTGCGGCCCTGGGGGAGGGGGCGGGGGCGTTGCAGGGCTGCGCCCCTCCGTCGGGGCTGGCTCTTTGGTGCTCTTCGGTGAGTGCGCCCGAGTAGGGGCCATGCTCGGGCGGCGCGCGGGGCGCCCTCTTCCCGGGGGCCGCCCCCAGCGGCGGCGCCCGCCACGAGTCTCGCCATGTGGTTTGCCTTGTCCGTGGGTGGCGCGTTGCGGCTGTGCATGTGTGGTGGTGGGCGCGGCTGCGTGGCGGATCCGCCGCTTCTCCCTGATGCGCCTTCGGGCCGTCGTGGTGGCCTCGGGGTCAGCGCGGCTCTCTGAGGCTCACGCGTCTTTGCGCCCGCGTCGCTGCGGTGGGTGCGGCCCTTGCGGATCGATTTGGCGACCAGGGGGCAGCACCGTTTCCGGCCCGCCCCGCGGAAAGGGCATAATGAGGCCACCGCCGCCACTGGCGGCGCCGGGCCATAGCGCCCTCCTCGGGGTGGGCAGCGGGCTTGGCCGCGCGGTGGCCACTCGGCGCTGTGGTGGCGCCCCCGTGGCCCCGTCTGTGCTGTGCCGTTTCGGGGCGCCATCGCCGCTCACGGGCGCCACGTGTTTGCCCTTGGGCCCATCGTGCGGGGGTGAGGAAGGGAGGGGGGAGTTGCGGCCCAGGCAGGCCGCCTTCTCCTGTCGCACACCCCGGCGGCGAGAGTTGGTGTCTGTTCCCATAACCTGAGAAGTGGGTGCAACGCCGCTTGGCGTCTGATCGAGAACTTCCCGTGCCACCAGCGTCACTCTCAGGTGGGCAGCCCGGCGTGAAGTGCATCCGCCGGGTAGGGTCGTCGCAGCAAAACCAGACCGTCACGGTTGCAACCTCGTCCTGGAGAACAAGGGGGAGGGCCTACACCTCTACGTATGCCCTCCTGTATGTGCGCGGAGACGCCACAGCCGTGCTTCTCTTTCCACACGAGAACGCTGAAAGCTCGGGCGGCCGCATGCCCTACAGACCTGTGGTGGTCGAATGCGTTTCTTGCGGAGTGCAGATTTGTATCGTAGATTCGACGAGGAGGCAGGCCAGCCAACACCGTCTGGCGTCGCTCAGCCCATCGCAACTCCGCTGTGCATACAACGCAGGCTCGGCCCAGGATTACGCTCCACATCACCACGACGCAGCAAAAGCAGAGAAGCTGGAGGAGGATGGGCCCGTCTGCTGAATTGCCGGCAAGATGCGTAGCGGGCTGGCACAAGCTTGATCATGGCTGCAAGTGCCTTCAGCACAGCGCCAGCACTCACCTCCTCGCCGAAACCGAGAGTCCGCAGCCACGCCCGGGGGGTTGGATGCAGGCTCTTGGCCTCCTCGCAGGGTGCGTACCGAACGCTGATACGACGGTGCGGTGGCTGGCGTCATCAGAGACAGGAAAGCGAGGGGGGGGAAGTAAAGAAGCTAAAAGTGCGATGGCCGCCATCAATTGCACAAAGGCTGAAACGTCAGCGGTGTGCGTGTGCGTGTGTGGATACGTGTTCTCGAAACGAGAGGAATTTTTCATTTGTGTTTGTTTCCGTCACGGAGGTTGAATGAGGGAAAGAGCGCGCGGCTTTATATATATGTATGCGCTCTATCGCCCTTTCTTGAGTTATTCCCATTTGTATTGATGCCTGTATACGCATGGCACTGTGTGCGCTCGTCGTATGTCTTGTATGATGGCGAAGAAGTGTTCCCTGTGTTCTGTTGGATTTAATTGTCTTCTTCTTTTTCCGCGTTGTCGAGTTGGCCTGTGTGTCGGCATTCTTCCTCGTTTGGAGGTTCAGCGGAGTCGTCAGAATGGCTTCAGTCGTTGGGAAGAACAAGCGTTGGAAAGGTGCACGGGAGAGGTCGCGAGACAAACGGCGACGAGGGTGGCGACAGTCAAGTGGCCGGAGGTGATGTCTGTCACACGTGTAAAACGATCTGCCAACTTCTCTCTGTTGTTGTTTGCTTGTTTTGTTTGCGGCACGGCAACTGCACTTTGGACTGGAATAGAGTGGGAAAGGTCAAGTGAGAAGACGGAAAGTGGACGAAAACGGTGAGAGTCGGGGCATGAGGAATGTGTGAAAAAGGCAAAAAAGTGTGCGTGTCTAGTGCCCCGCGTCCCCCTAAGTGTCCACTTCTCCCCTTCCCCCCTCCCTCAGCTTCCCAGAGGGCCACCACCACCGTCTCAGCTTCGGTCTTTACAACCCACCACATACCTCCCTCTCCTTTTCGCCTCAAAAAAACGCGCCATTGTCATATCAATCTATGTATAGGTGCATCCATATACGGGCGGTCATTATTGCTTCGTAGTCTTTTTCTCCCTCCCTTCCTCCCCCCGCCCCAATTCGTCACGAATGAGGTGACGTGGGGTGGTGGCGACGGAAACGGCGAGCGGCGCCGGGAGGAGGAGGAGGAAAAGACGGCCAACAATCACGTCTGGCACTCACACCGAGGTACACACAGGCGGAGAGGAAGGAGTTGGAAGGGTGAGGTGGGGGTCTCCTTACACCTCACTGTGTTTTTCTCTCGCTTTCACATGGAAATTAAAGGTCCCTACCCCTCTAACGAAAAAAAAATGATGGGGCTCACAACAGAATGTGGGCCTTGTGTATTACCTCCGCTCTCCTCTGCTTTCATTCTTTTCAATCCTCCTCTTTGGTTTGTCTTTAGTTTTTTTTTTCGTTTGTATGTGGGGTAGAGAAGGCGGGAGTGGGTGGGGGCTTTCTGTTTTCTTGTGCGTGTGAGAGTACATGAACGCGGTGAACGAAAGAAACGTGCGCGCGGAAAGAAAAAAATGTGTGTGTGTGTGTGTGTGTGTGTGCTTCACGCATTGCACTTTATTTCTTGTTTTGCTGTCCGCCTAGATGTCAAGAATGATGTGGCCCTCTTCTTTTCCCCTTCTCTGCGTGGTGTATGAGGACACCTTGTCCTTCTTGACGCGCACTTTGCACGTGTTCGAATCGGTCTTGGGCACCCTCGCATTCTTTCAGTTTTTTCCCCAAGTGTATGCTGAATGATTCGGTGGGGAAGGAAAAGGAACACCCCTTCTTTGATGGAAAAGTGATCACCAGAAGGGCGTACGAGTATGTTTGAGTACACGGTCCCGACTTTCGGCTTGCCCCAGCGCGCCTTTGTGCGTGTGGCGACGGCTCACTGACGACTCTCCCCTCTGTGAGTGCGTCAACGGGACTTCCCAACTGCCTGCTCATCTTGTTCCTCGTGATGCACGCCTTCCTCTACAAATGGTTCGACCATCTCTCTCTCGTTTTTCCCCGATACCAGGCCGTTGGCACATACACACCCATAACGTATACGGCACCCATCGTGCACCCGAATTGGGTAAAGAAAAAAGAACGAGACGCGGAGATTGTGACCCTCCTCTTACACAATAAAAAAGCGAGTCTCGGTTCCGTTGACTCGCTTACTTAAACACTCCACGCGCACACGCTCAGGCGATTCCTCACGCGGGGCAGCTCGAATTTCGGCAAACTCGTTTTTTTTGGGGGAGGGCGGGTGACCGTGAGAAGGCGTCAGCGCGCATGTGTGCATGCGTGCTCCAACAGACCAGAGTTGCATAGAATTGACGAGATAGAGCGAGAGAACGGGGTGGGTTTGTGCTCTCAACCCGCATAGAGGTACCCTCCCACCACCACTCCTCTGCTTCCATACATATCCACTTTCCCCTCACACACACACACGCACGCACGCGATGTTGTCAAAGATTCACCGCGTAGAGCTCGACAACTTCAAGAGCTACTACGGCAAAGCTGTCATCGGGCCCTTCAAGGATTTCACGTGCATTGTTGGGCCCAACGGCGCCGGGAAGTCCAACTTGATGGACGCGCTGAGCTTCGTGCTGAGCAGCACCGTCACACAGGCAAGTGCCTCATCGATGCGCGGCAAGTCCGCTGTCGACTTCATTCATCGCAAGGCAAAGACGGCGGGCAACGGGTGCCGCGTGACTCTGGTGATGCGCCATCCGGCCTCGCAGAGGGCAGTTGCCGCCGCTGCAGCACCGGCTGGCGGCGAGTCGGGCAAAAGCGATGCCGTTGCGTCTGCCGCCCGTCGTGGCGCGGTCGTTGCCGACGACGGAGAGCACGTTCATCACAGCAGCACCGTCGAGACCTCTTTTACCCGCCAGGTGGATGTGCAGGGTACAGTCTCATGCCTGCTCAACGGCAAGCGAGTGACAGAGAAGGAGTACGTGGCCGCGCTTACCGAGCACCGCATTGGCGCCCGTGTTGACACGTTTCTCGTGTTTCAGCATCAGGTGGAGACAGTCGCGCAGAAGAAGGCGAAGCAGCTGACGGAGCTACTCGAGCAGGTCAGCGGCAGTGGTGAGCTTCATGGTGAATACGCGGCCAAGAAGGCCGCACTGGAGAAGGCCAATGAGGCGCTGACGAGTGCGTCTCTCGAAAAGCGCGGGGCTGCCGTGGCGGTGCATCAAATGCGACTGGCCAAGAAGGAGGCGGAGCGCTACGAGGAGCTGCATCAGCAGCTGACGAGCGTCAGGCAAGAGCTAGCCCTCTCCGAGCTCTTCGCCGTAGAAACGGAACTTGAGAAGCACAAGGAAGAGCTGCAGAAGCGCCGCGACGCGCTTGCGGAGCTGGAAAAGAGCATTGCAACGGAGCAGGCGATCCGGGAGATGAAGCGGACGTACGCGACCCGGCACAAGACCTATTTGGAGGAGCTGAAAAAGGCGCGTAAGTCTGCCGATGATCTGCGGCTTAAGCACAACACGGTGGAGCGCATCAAAGCCGCGCTGGCGCACCTAACCCGCAAGGCAGAGCTGCAGCGGCAGGAGCTGGAAGCAGCGCAGAAGGCGACAACTGTCCGCTCTGCCGAGGCGGAGCGCCTTGAGGGGCAGCTGAAGAAGCAAAAAGCGCTGCTTGACACTTTCGAAAAGCGCTGCGCCGCTGATGACACGAAGCGAGTCACGCTGGACGCCGTGCTCAATCAACAGCAGCTGGACGAGTACCGGCAACTGCGGAAGGAGGCGGAGTGCGCGACCGTGATGCTACGTCAGCGCCGGGAGACGGTGCTGCGGCAACGCGACTCCGCACAGGAGGCCCTGAAACAATGCGACAGAGCTGCGGAGGCACACCAGCAGCAGATAAAGGACGTCAGCCAGGCTATTGAGACGGCTGCGAAGTACGGGGCTGAACTACAGCGGCGCCGCAGCGAGTTGGAGGAAACGGTGAGCACGCTCAAGGCCCAGCTCACGGAAGCCAGTAAGGACCTTGAAACAATGCAGAAGAAAAATAAAGCACGGGAGACGGAGTTGGCACGGCTGCAGGAGCAGTTGCACGAGCTGCGCTACATGAAAGACACAAGCAAGCAGAACTCGCGCATGGCGGACGCTCTCCAGGCCTTGCGCTCTCTCTTCCCAATCCGCGGACGCATGGTGGATCTGTGCACGGTGCCCAACGAGCGGCACCGTAACGCGGTCACGGTGGCCATGGGCAAAAACCTTGAGGGCATCGTTGTGGAGACGACCGCGGTGGCGATTCGCTGCGTCAAGTATCTGAAGGAGCAACGCATGCCGCCCATGACGTTTCTGCCGTTGGACGCAGTGCAAGGCAAGGCTGTCGACGACCGTCTGCGCACATTTGGTGGCACATGCAAGCCCATTGTCGATGTGGTTCGCTTTGAGCCTGAGCTGGAGCCGGCGGTGCGGTATACACTGGGCCAGACGCTGCTGTGCGACACGGTTGCCGAGGCAAAGTCGGTCGCCTACGGCCGCGACGGGGAGCGCTTCAAGGTGGTGACGCTGGACGGCACAGTCCTCTTGAAGAACGGGTCTGTGCAAGGTGGTTTGGCCTCCGTTCAGAGCCGCGCCCGCAAGTGGGACGAGAAGAAGTACGAGGACCTTCGCGTTGCCCGCGACCGCCTGTTGAGCGAGGCCGCCGGAGGTGGGGAGGCCGAGCTGGCCCGCATCCAGATCTCGATTCGGGACATGGAGGCGCGGCGCGAGTTTGCTGAGAAGCGCGTCGCTGTAGTGCACGCGGAGCAATGCGCCAACGATATCAAGACGCAGCGGCTGACGGAGGAGCGGGCAAAGCTGGAAAGCCGCGGAGCCGATTTCGCGACGCGGCAGAAGGGATACGCAGCGGAGCTGCAGGTGATGCACAAGGAGCTACTGGAGCTCTCCAAGTCGATCTCGCGCGTCGAGGGGCAGGTTTTTGCTGACTTCCAGAAGAAGGTGGGCATCCCCAACCTGCTACAGCTGGAAGGACAGCAAACGCAAGAGGCAAAGCAGCGCGCCGAGACCCGGCAGCAGCTGCTACTCGTGATTCACAAGCTGGAGAGCTCGCTCGAGATGGAGGTGAAGCAGGTCGGCGACGCGAAGATCGCCGACTTCGAGGAGGCGTGTGCGCGGCTACACAAGGAAAAGGAGCAGTGCAAAAAGGACCTCACCGATTACAAAGCGCTCGTGGAGAAGGCGGAGCGGCAGCACCAGGAGATGAGGAAGATGGCTGCGCAGAGCCGCGCCGAGCTCGACTCGCTGGAGCAGCAGATTCGAAACGCGACTCGAAACTCCGAGACTGATCTGGCTCGTGTCGCCCAGGCGCGGAAGCTCGTCACAGGCATTCAGCTTGCCTGCGACTCTCTGCGGTTGCGTCGGCTGAACCTGGTGCGCCGCTGCCAGATGGACGAAATCGGTATTCCACTGAAGCCGGCGGCCAGCAGCGGAGCGAAACGCGCGCGCGGCGAGGATGCAGACGCGGCCACCCGTGCCTCCTCCGGGCTGCCTAAGCCGTCGTCGTGCCAAAGGTCTAGCGCCACGGGGAGTCGCACGCAAGTTCTTCTCTCCGAGCCGTTCACACTGCTCGTCGAAGGCGGAGCGAGCCAGAGCAGCGTTCGCGGAGGAACGAGCGCCGCATCTTTTGCCTCCTCGCCGGCCCTCGACTCAGAGACGACCATGTGCATCGACTTCTCCTCGCTCACGGAAGCACAGCGAGTGGTGGCAGCGGACCGGACTCAGTTTTCTGCATACAGCCACCGTACCCAGGCGCAGCTGGAGGCGCTCGCGGCGGAGATGGAGTCTGTGGCGCCAAATATGAAGGCCGCCTCGCGCGTCATGGCATCGGAGGATCGTCTCGGGGCGTCGTCGACGCTGCTCGACGAGGCCCGCGATATGGCCCGTGTGGCCAACAAGGAGTTCATGCGCGTCAAAGAGCAGCGCACGGAGCGATTTATGGAGATGTACGAGAAGGTGGCGGCCACAGTGGACCAGGTGTACCGCGAGCTTACCATGGGCACCCACGCCCATGCAGTGCACGGCTCGGCGTACCTTAGCCTGGAGAATGTGGAGGAGCCGTACCTTGGCGGCACCACCTACCACGCCACACCGCCTCTCAAGCGCTTCATGCCGATGGAGTTGCTCTCCGGCGGAGAGCGCACCATGGCGGCGCTGGCGCTTCTCTTTGCGATCCGCGAAGTCTCCCCGACGCCCTTCTTCGTGCTGGATGAGGTGGACGCGGCGCTAGACGCCGGCAATGTAAAGAAACTTGCGAGCTACCTTCGCAAAAACTGCCAGTCGTGCCAGTTCGTCGTGATTTCGCTGAAGGAACAGCTTTACCACATGGCAGATATGCTGCTGGGCATTATGAAAGACAAGGATCGGGAGAGCTCCAAGGTGCTCACCATGGACCTGCGTGGCTACCCGTACTAGCGTGCACAAGAACAACCACACGCAGAAATGGGAAAAAGCGAGCTCTGCGAGGAAAAGACGGACGGAAAGACAGTCGCCTGTGGCACGCAGCAATGCTACAACGGCTGGGTGTGGAGAAGGGACAAGAGCGAACAATGACTCACCTCTACGCATTATACCTTCGTAGCTTCGACCACTTCGGGCTACTTCGATTCGGTTTCCTTTCGTCCCTTCTCGTGCGTTCGTGCTCATGCGTCTCCTCTTCCTGTGAAGCGCACCCGTATTAGCACACCACGACGACGCAGGTCGATGGGGCGGCGATGGCAGGAAGCAGCCGCTGGAAAGCCCCTATCCTGTCCTCCTCCCCCGCATGTCGAGCATTTCTTACGCTGCTTCAGTGGCCGTCGCCACTCCAGCGTACGGCTTGTACAAGGGTACGCGCACGCTCGCGTTTTTCGTCGCAGTCTCCTGCTCCTCTGTTCTCCGTCTATCTTTATGTTTCTTGTCTTGCGCCGACTCAAGTATCGCAAGAGGCGGAGGTATAGGGGCAGTGCACCTGTTGTTCTTCTTCCCCCACCCCACCCACGTATTTGAGCCGAAACGTAGGAGGTGCTCTCGCTCGCTCGTGTTTCCTCTGCCGCTGCACGGTACACTCCTTTTTTTCAACAACGATAGAATTGCTGTAATACAGAGCTACAGAGGGAGTCCACCCGGCCCCGCCCCCCGCCCCCTCGTCCTCGTCGTTGTCTGTTTCTGTTCCCCCCCCCCCCAACCCACTCACCGGTACATGTGTTTGCACCTCCGCAAGGCCAAGAAAGGGGCAGAGTCCACTCCTTCCCCCTCCTCCCCCTCCTCCTCCCCCCATAGACGCTCTTTTCCACCTTTTTCGTAATCTCACTTTCTAGCTGTTTGTTTTTACCCCCCCCCCTCCCCCCTCTCTCTCTTGGGGGAGTAGGGCCTCGCGCCTCTGATGTTACCTGCACTTTGCTTTTTTTTGGTTCGTGTGTAGGTGTGGGTGTGGAGGGGAGCTTACCTTTGTGATTCCAGCTATCACGGATGATGATATTCCCGGCAGGTGTGCGCGTGTGCGCGGTGCGCATATCATGCTCAGAAGGTACCAACGGGCAGAAGCAGTGCACGCATGCACAACACGCGCGTATGCTTTTCTTCCGCGAGAGGCGGTGCGACGTAGTCCTTGTGCTGCCGAACACCTGCTTGCGTGATCAGCCCACGTCTACTGCAACGGCGAGTCACCCATGGGCAGACTTGACCGCCGCAATCTGAAGTGGAGCGACGACAAATAGGGGGTGCCGGCGCAACCACTGTGCCTAGTGCTGCGCGCACCATCAGGTCCACGTCCTCGTACTTCTCCCCTCCCCTTCGTCCGCTCTTTTTCTTCGATGGCGCGCATTAGGGTTCACTCAAGTCGGACTGTTTCCAACGCGCCGTTGTCTCTGCTTGCGACATTGATTTGGTTCTGTGCAAAAGATCATTCGCTATCGAGGTTATCAAAAAGGCCTGACGTGCACGTCAAGCGACGCACCTGCGTTACCGGTCGTTATTCCACTGGTGCGTCAAACTGCTACGGCACGCCGATAAATCTGCCGTTGCTCAGTGTTGCCACCCACCCCCTACTCGTTTTTCACTCAACGTAAGCGCGCGACGGTACCTGACCCAGCAACCCAGCCGCCATGGGAGAGAAGCAGTCGAAGGGGTATTGGCAAGAGGACGAGGATGCGCCGGCATGCAACGGATGCGGCTGCGTCTTTTCCACCACGGTGCGCCGCCACCACTGCCGCAACTGCGGCTACGTCTTATGTGGTGACTGCTCGCGGCACCGGGCTGCCATTCCGATGCGGGGCATAACGGAACCAGAGCGCGTCTGTGACGCGTGCTATCTTGCTCTACGCAACAGCAACATGGCAGGGAGCAGCCTCAGCAAGGGAAGTATGGCGCCCATCATCAATCCAAGTGAAGTGACCAATCGACCAGCTGCGTGGGCGGAAGGCGGTACCGCCGGCGGTCCGTCAGCGGACCCGAGAGCGTCGGATGCAGCCGGTGTCGCGGCTGAAGCGCAGCCATCGAGTACCGCGCCAGAGGTGACCGAGGAGCAGCGAAAGGCGGAAGAATACTACCATAGCCTGTACGGCGGTGGCGCCGGTGAGCATGGCGACAACAACGCCGCAGGGACTGCCGGGACTCGCCAAGGGACGATCAGCCCGGAGGCGCTGGAGAAGGAGCTGCTCATCCAGCGCTGGAATACGGTGCGGCAGGCCACCGTCTACGTTGACATTCTCGTACAGCAGTCAGAGCGCGTGGAGTCAGATACGGCAGTGGAGTACAGTCGTGAGACGGAGGCTCTCACCCTGGAGCCGGAACTACCCATCAACCAACTCGGCACTCGGATGTTGCCGTTGCCGCCGCCCACCACCGATAGTGCTCGCTACCTCGTAGAGCCAGTGACGACCATTGGAATGCCCAGTACCACGCTGGAAAAGGTGGCCGCGGATCTGCAGCAGCGGCTTGCGACGCGGATGCCGACACATGCATTAACGCGTGAGTCGGCCGACGACTTTGTCGGCTATTAGAGGTGACGGCGCGTCTTCTGTTTCGTTCCCTTTTTCCTGATGGCACACATTCATAATGTGATGTACGTGTTTAGGTGACAGGGTCCGATGAAGGGAAGCAGCGGCATGCACTGTTGAACGTGTCTTTGAGTGTGTGTATGTGCGTATGCGTGCGTGCGTGCGTGTCACGCTTTTTGTTGTTGTTGATCCTCTCTCCCCCCCGTCGCCGTGTTTCCAAGGTGCGTTGTCTTCTGCTTGGTGCTCCGTCTCCCCCTATTGTGCTAGTGATAAGAAAGCCAAATTCTTTCTTTTAGTTGTTGCGGTTGTCGTCTTCAGCACTCTGGCTGGCGTCGTTGTCGACCTGCGGAAGCTCTACGTTGGAATCTTCGCACACATCTCGCTCCCCGTGGCCCTCCTCCTTTACTTCTTTCACCGCAGACACATGCGCCGTGCGGTGCTGTGAACAATGTCTCTTCGAGCGTTTCTTTCGTTTTCCATTAGGTGATGTGCCCTGGTAGGACCCCGCCTATGCCCCCATCGACGGTATGTGCTCCCTCGTCCCCAATGCAGCGACTCTTCGCCTCTCCCCTGCTCTTCCTTCTTCCCACTCTGCCTCTCTTGTCATGCAAGGAGAACGGAGGCTGCCGAGATCATACATAACTATAAACGAAGAAAAACGACCGGCAGCACGAACGTAGACGCGCACGTGGACCACTTGTCACGCACGAGCGCGTGTCTCCTTTCTCTTTTGGTGAGAAGGCGAGTCTGAGCCCCCATCCATCGCAGCAACGGCCGAACTTAGAGAGGCCTGTTGGGCGGCACACCCTTGGAGGGTTTGTGGACGTAGGAGCACAACGTACTCTCGCTCATTAGCGCCATGATGCGCTCCAGCGGGGTGGCGCGGCGCCAGATGCGTCCCTACTACAATCTGCCCTCCAAGTCGGAGCACGGGCGCCGCATGACCGGCTTTCTCACACCGTATCGCCACTGGATGTGGAAGCAGAACGAGCTCTGGCGCAACGTGCATGAGGCCCAGTTTGAGCATCTAAGAAAGTTGTACAAGCGGCAGTGGCTCGAGTCGTTCCGCGTCAACGCTGACGAGTACATTTACAAGTACAACATCACCAAATCCGCGCAGCTGGCGCAGTGGGAGCACGAGATGCAGGGCCAGGAGCGCAAGCGTCGCGAGTCGCAGCAGCTGGCACAGGGCCGCCAAGCGTTGAAAAAGAAGCACCTAGACCTGCTGCGTGAGTTCCACGAGCGGCAGTTCTTCTACTGGTACGAGCGTGCGAGCGAGCGTCTGCAGTACATGGCCCACATCAACTACGTCCCACAAGCCAGCATTCAGGAGCACATCGACCGCGAGCTGGACAAGTACACGGTAGGATCGAAGGCGCCGTACCCGCTCAACTTTGTTGGCCAGATGCCGATGCTGGAAGACAAGGACGGCAACATTGCGCAAGTGCCTGCGAATCTAATGACGAACCACGCTACGGAGAACCCAGATGGCGGAGTCACCATGTACGAGGCACCAGAGGGCACCGCCGTCGCGGAAGAGAAGCTGCTGCAGATGATAGCGTCGGCCCAGGAGGAGGAGTTGCGCATTCGCCCCGAGGATAGTGACGCCTGGTCGGAGTCGATGGAGGACATGGACCGCAGCGAGAGTGCGAGAATTGACTCACGTAAGGTGGCGCGTACCATGGAGGAGACAGATGAGGAGCGGGAGGTGAATCGGCGCGCCTACATCGATCGTGGCAAGACGGGCACCAAGACTATCTTCCGCCGCCCACGGTTAGACGGCGATGGCGCCACGCCGCCGAGCGCTGGTGGCACGACGCCAATGAAGCGCCGTAAGTCGAAGATGGACAGGATGCATGCCTTACAGGAGCAGCAGGACGCGGTGGCGGCCAAGGCAACGGCCAAGGCGCTGAAGGACGAAGATAGTGTCGCCAAGGCGACAAAGCGTGGCGAGGTGGCGGAGAATAGAGGCCGCTTGCGCGATCGCATGATCGTGCCGTCTCTTGAAACCCTCCAGCAGTCGCCTGAGATGATGGCGCAGAACAAGCCAGGCGGCCGTGTGCGGACACATCACCTCATGGAGAAGGTCTACGGTATCGGCAAGTTCAAGAAAGGTGGCGGTGGGGATGAGGATGCTTAGATGCAGGAGGCGGCGGATTCGTCTGTGCTGGATATTTCGGCGTGTACGTGTCATGCCCGCAAAGAGCATTGAAACAGCAACACACACACACACACAGTCCAGGCGCACCCGAAAGGGCAGAAACGTGTCTCTGCCACCGTTGCTTGCGTTGAAGAAGATCTATATGTGCACCTGGCGGTGAACAGTCTTTCCTTGCGCCACCACCATCTCCTCTCTGTCGCACGTAACAGCAACCGCCAAGCAGTCATGCCGGAAGAAAAAAGGAGAGACGACTATTAACGCAACTCAGTGTGCTGCCCTCCTAGTGTCGTCCGTGGCACGCCTTGATGCGTGTGTCTGTGTGTGGGGGGGGGGGTGCGCACGCACGCGCCAAAGAGCGAAACGAAACGAAAGAGCTCCAACGACGAGAGTGCTGTTCGCCCTGTTTCGTTGGGTAGCCCCAAACTCTTCGACAAGAAGATGAGGGGAGGCGGACGAGGCGCACTGAGTTGTCTGGTTTGATGCAAGCGCCCACGTGCGCACGCACACACGCAGCCACACAAATGCGTCAGGGTAACACCCTTCATGTGTTTGCAGGTCTTCCTCACTGGCCGCTTCTTCACCTTCCCCCTCTTAATCCTACATGGCTAGCCTCTCGGTAGGTCTTTGCCAAGCTACTCTGGCCTGTACGTGTGCACTGCATTCCCTCACCCTTTCATTCCTACCCTGCTCGCCTCTAGCCTCGCTTGCACCGCTCATCCGGGCACAGGAGGCGCAAAAGAGCGACACTCTAAGTCACCAAAGCGTGCTGCGTGCTCGCCATTGACTCCTGGAAGGAACGCAAGTCAAGTACAACACGCATCACACCGCTGAGGATTTCACAAAAAAAACAAAGAACGACCGCCCCCAAGCACTCCTGTAGACCGAATCGGCGAAGGTGGTCGGCGCCTTATACAGAAGACTGCACAGCGTGACCGAAAATCTTTTTCTTTTGCTTAGCATCAGCCACCGCAACGGTAGCGCGACTTGGCAGAATGCAGTCTTATCGTCTCGAGGTGGCCGTGAAGCGGGTGTACGGACTCCACCCGCTCATTGCCAGCGCCGCGTCAACGATTTCTGTGGAGATGCGCTTCCTCGACTTTCCCCCCATCGTGATACACCCGCAAGGCTACGCTATTGGCGACTCAGTGACATATAACATCTGCCACAAGGCCGACTTTCGAATGAGCAATGAACAGGCTGCCACTGTCTTTCCTGCCATGTGCCAGTGTCAGCTGGTCAACGTGAAGGAAGGGGCAGTCGTTGGCGCTGCGCGGTGGTCGTGTCCGTGTCCGTTGGTACTGCAGCCCGATGCAGCTGTCCAACCTCCCCTGCGCAGGTACGCCGACTACGTCATCGGCAACGCTGCCGGTGAGACAGTGGGCTACGCCGATATGAACTGCCGGGTGCTCTCGCAGGATGCGCCGGCACCGCGGGCATCGGTGACGCCGCTGCCGGTCGCTGCACCTCCTGCCCGTGATGCCGAGCCCAGCAGAGAAACAGGCGCCGAACAGGGCAAGCCGTACATCGTGCGTGTGGTAGTAGGTGAAAGTGATCGGCATCGCCGCCCAAGCCAGCCTACTCGCTGCGAAGGCGTGCAGGACGCGTCACGCGGGCACGAGGCGACGGCGGCGCGTGCCAGTGTTAGCGATCGTGGCCAGCCGTCAAGGCGTGTGCCGTCCAACACCGCCGAAAAGAGCAGTCTGCTTCATCTCCTGCAGTACGATGTAGCGTATCAGCTGCAATCTCTTAGCGAAACCGTCGCGGCAGCGCTGCACCGAGAGCACGATGTGTTGACACGCACGCCACTCAAAGGGCCGGACAAGAGTGGCGCCGTCAGCACCTCCCGGCTTACCAAGTCCATCGACCACCATGTGGCATCGATCGTGAGGGTAGCAAACATCATATTGCAGGTGGCAAATCAGCTTGTGGACAACAGCCCTGCCCCGCCGCGTATCGGAACGAGTCGTGAGGTGAAGGACATGGTACGGCAGTGGCGCAACCCAGTGAACAAGCTGCCGCTTCCCGCTGAAGGCTCCGTCGGCTATTACTTACAGTACGACGTGCTCTACCAACTCCAGTGTTTGGGTACTAACTTGTCGTACATGATCGTTGCCTACCGCGCGGCGCTAGACACACCGCTGTCGTCGATCCCTGTACAGCACGTAGAGTACTGCGACGAGCTTGGGCACCAGATTCAGCACCTCACGAAGCACATCAACATTCTCGTCCAATCTAGTGTGGATGGAACGCTCAGCACAGCGGCGCCGTCTGTCGTGCCCGAGCCTGTCGCACGCGATAAGCACCGAAAGAGAAGCAAGAGAAACTCGCAGAGCACACCGCCGGCTGCAGGGCCGCAGCTGGCCCCTCCCAAGTTCACTGGTGTCGCCAAGAGCTTGAGCCGAACTTCCTACTCGTCTTTCAGCAGCACCCGTAGCGCGAGCAGTAGTAGTTTGTCCTCATCTTCCTTATCATCGTCCTTGAATCGACCGCCGCCGCAGGCGCCAACAGTCGTAGCCGCCCCGGCAACTCCACCGCCAGCCGTGCCATCACCGCAGGCGGCGACACCCGTGCCGAACGCCACGTCCCAGCACCTGCCACCGTCGCCTTCCTACAACCCGGCGGCGGCAACAACATCAAGTCGGCAAACGTCGCCTCCACTGCCCACCCAGCCACCGCCGCCGCCCTACACCGTCGCCGCGCCGTCGGCTCAGCCAACGGCAACGCCACTTCCAACGCCAGCAAAGTCGCAAACGGGGCTCTCGCCCTCCAACTCAATAGAATCCTTCAGCGCGCCAACCGCCCCGTCGCAGGCGAATCAGCCCGTGTCACCCGTCGCTTGGATTAGCCAAGAAAGTAACTATCAGCCACCTCCAATCGCCACGTCGCCACTGTCCCTTCACACCGCGTTGCAGAGCACGGGCATGTACGGCACGGCTTCTTCCACCTTTGCGCCGCAACCCGTCCTCGCCACCGGCGGCCCACCTGTGCTCAACCCTCCGTGCTTGTCCTCAGTGCCTCCACCGCTCGCAACGCCGACTCCGCTTAAGCCGCCAAGCCCTGCACTTTCACCGCCACCAGTCGCCACACCGAAGCTGCCCACGCAGCTGCCGGTCCACCCGCAGCCCCAGGCGCCGTTGACGATTCCGATACCCGTGCCCATCCCACGCTGACGTGTTCAGTAGCAGGAACGCGGCCTTCTTTGCTTATTTTTTAGAGAAACCGTCCGCCACCTGCTCTTATAGATTTTTTTCATTGCCCCGCCATCGCTGCCCCCACTAATGCGAGACACCTCACTGCGCGGATTCTAGGCTACGTGTTCACCCTCCGGGGTAGCCAAGCTACCGCTCCCCCTACCCCTGCCAACGCCAAGCCGCCCCTGGTCTCGACAGGGTCAGGCGCCCGGGACGAGGGGAAGGTCAGTGCGACTTGTCGCTGCTTGATGGCAGCGGGCACGTCCTGGATGGCGCTGCGTTGGAGCGACCTGTGACAGCGGATGTCTCTGCGCCACCCATATGGTGAGCAGAGTGTCAGCGCGATTCGGACGTATCCCACCCGGCCCTCACACCGCCTGCTGGTGAGGGCCCTGGGCCACCCCGAGGGGTGCACCGCGCGGCCACCGGCATGATGATAACTGCTGTAGGGCCGCCTACGCAGTGGAGGCCGGTGGGTTGCGTTGTAGGCCGTTGCCATGCTGCGCCGGCTGTCCGGCGCTGCTTTGCGCCACGCCGTGGGGGCCTGAGACAAGGTCGTCGGGTAGAGTGCAGCTTCACTCATGCTATGTCGCAGAGCAAAGCTTCTTTTTGCGGTTACCGTGCCAGCCCACCGCGAACAAGTCAGAAAACAGACGCATACAACCACAGCCCACCCGTCTCTGTTGAGGGAGGGGTGTGGGGGGTACGGCTGCATCCTGGGCGTCTAGGACGAGCCGCCTGCCTTCGCATCGGGCCATGCGCCGCACAGGCTCTCCCTGTCCTTCCTCATCCATCCATCGGGTGCGTGCTGCGTGGCAGGCGTCCCACGGACATGGGTGAGCTGCATGGCCTGATCCAACGCGGGCCGCGCCCAGGCTCCTGCTCGAGGGCGGAGACGGTGGCGTCTGCCGTGCGGGGAATAGGGGGTGGTCAAGGTGACATGCCGGATGAGCTCGAGGAGGGCGTTGGCCAGCCTCGGGTCAGGGTCCTCGGCGGCCCTGCGCGCCCCCTGCCTGTGTGCCATGCCTCGTCCTCGGTCGCTTCACGCCGCGGCATCCGATAATATGGAGACCTCCGCGTGGGGAGTCTGGAGGGGACCCGATGGTGCAACTCGGGCTGCTCTCGTGATGCCTCCGGCATCTGTGCCTCATCAGTGCAGCCCTGGACAGATGCCGAGGATGCCGCATGTTGTGTGCACATGCGCCGTGAGGCTCACTGCTATGGGATTCCTTCGCGCCCTTTCCGCCCATCGCTCTTGCTCTCTCACCCCCGCACTCTTTCTTTCGACGTGACACACCAAGCCAGCAACGGTTGGCAGCGCGTGCGCACAGCGCCCGCATTTTCGGGTCACGGGGCCTGCTTCAGGACGGCGCTGTCGTCTGTGGAGGGGAAGGGGCTCGCTCTCTTCGTCTTCTCCATCCCCGTCGATGCCACGGGGGCGTGCCGGGGTGGCGTGCACGCTCACCGCGTGAGGCGAGGTGTGCTTCGAGCGTCGGGCGATCCGCGAATCTCGCGCAGCATACCGGGCACCACGCCGGGTCGGACGCCCTTATGGCCAGCACAGGCGGGGTGGAGGCTCTGGCGGGGGCGGGGGGGGGGCGCCGCAACACCAGCGGAGCAGCGGGCAGCACGCCATCCGCGCACCGCCTTGTCGCTGCCAGGCACCCGCCGCTGCAGCGATCCCCAGCGCACGGACGGGGTGCCCGTGCGGACCTGGGCGAGGATGGCCGCCTGCCGTCTCGCGAGCTTAGCATCCCTGTCCACCTGGTGTGGGACGGGTGCCGCCAAGCACCTCTTGTCTCAGCGCGCCGCATCGTGTATCGCGGCCTCGGGCGATGTCGGCCTGGCGTCTGGGGCCGGCGACCAGGCGCGTGATCCACGCAGTCGGCGCCGGCTCCTCTGCGACTGCCGATCCCGCAAGCCTGCCCACTTCGCCGTGGTGCTCCCATCCGCAATGGCCACAGGCAGACGGAAATGAGAGGCGCACGCGACGGACCGGCAGCGCCAGCACTCGCGCCCAGATACGTCGCAGCATGCCCTCCCCCACCGCTGCGGGGCCCGTGCCGGGCGCCAAGCGGAGGGAGAGCGCGCCCGCAGCAACAGCGGCGCCGGCTCCTCTGCGCGTTGGTGGCTGCGCGCGCGGGCGGTGTGTGCGTGCGGGGCTCCGAGGGGGTCGCTGCCTGCACCCCCGCGCGGGCGCCGCCGTGGGGCAGTGGACCCGCTTCCCCGAGCAGGTCTCCGCTGCCCGCGCGCCCCGGGGTGCCCACTGCGACTGCGGCCCTGGGGGAGGGGGCGGGGGCGTTGCAGGGCTGCGCCCCTCCGTCGGGGCTGGCTCTTTGGTGCTCTTCGGTGAGTGCGCCCGAGTAGGGGCCATGCTCGGGTGGCGCGCGGGGCGCCCTCTTCCCGGGGGCCGCCCCCAGCGGCGGCGCCCGCCACGAGTCTCGCCATGTGGTTTGCCTTGTCCGTGGGTGGCGCGTTGCGGCTGTGCATGTGTGGTGGTGGGCGCGGCTGCGTGGCGGATCCGCCGCTTCTCCCTGATGCGCCTTCGGGCCGTCGTGGTGGCCTCGGGGTCAGCGCGGCTCTCTGAGGCTCACGCGTCTTTGCGCCCGCGTCGCTGCGGTGGGTGCGGCCCTTGCGGATCGATTTGGCGACCAGGGGGCAGCACCGTTTCCGGCCCGCCCCGCGGAAAGGGCATAATGAGGCCACCGCCGCCACTGGCGGCGCCGGGCCATAGCGCCCTCCTCGGGGTGGGCAGCGGGCTTGGCCGCGCGGTGCACCCCTCGGGGTGGCCCAGGGCCCTCACCAGCAGGCGGTGTGAGGGCCGGGTGGGATACGTCCGAATCGCGCTGACACTCTGCTCACCATATGGGTGGCGCAGAGACATCCGCTGTCACAGGTCGCTCCAACGCAGCGCCATCCAGGACGTGCCCGCTGCCATCAAGCAGCGACAAGTCGCACTGACCTTCCCCTCGTCCCGGGCGCCTGACCCTGTCGAGACCAGGGGCGGCTTGGCGTTGGCAGGGGTAGGGGGGGGGGACTGCTTGGCTACTCTGGAGTGCGGACGCTGACCGACGGTGAACGACATTGTGTCTTTGTGTCAGAGTACAGCTTGGAGGTTTTGTGAACGAAAGAAAAACGAAAAATCGCTGAGCAACATGGGTGAAATGCTGAGACAAGAAGCGGATTAGTGTGATTATCGGAGATCTGTCTTTGTGGAGAACACTTTTGGCAATACAATCACTAACTTGCTTGTGAATTACCTGCCTTCTCTTGGGTGTCTCCTCGTTTGCCTGAGCGTTTTTGGTGGCATTCGTTGAGGTGGTCGGAGACAAACCGGGATCGACTAAAGTTGATCTCCTTTTTGTCAGGGAGCGTACGCGTTCCGCAGGGCTTCTGGAAAACAAAATGCACTTTTCTGTCATCGTTTGATGCTGTGACTTTTTCCCTTGCCCTTGTTTTTCGCGTTTTGTTGAACACTGGGTAAATAGCTGACGAAGGGCGAAATGCGAAATGCCTTGGTCTTCTCGGGTCAAGGGGCACATGCTAAGGGCATGTGTCTTTCCCTTCTGGATGACCCCGCGGTTGTGCATATATGGGGACGCATGACAGATTGTATGATGCGCAATTACGGCATCTCATTGCAGCACATCATCCAAGAAAACCCAAAGAAAATAGCGGCGTGTAGCGACGCTTTTGTTGTTGATGAAGTCTGCAAGCGGCCCTGCACAGAGGTGCTTAATATGAAAGAGTCTACACCATGCACTCACGCGATCACACACCCAGACGGTGTGATGCAGTTAACGTATCTAACGCAGCCGTGTGTTCTCGCCGCACAACTTCTTGCATACGAAAAGTTGAAGCAGGGCAATCCACAAGTATACAATAGGCAAATTTCCTGCATCGCCGGGCATAGCCTAGGTGAATTTACCGCGCTTACAGCTCTCGGTGTCTTTAGTCCCGAGACCGCTCTTGATTTAACTTTCAAGCGTGGTCTGCTCATGGAGCAGGCTTGCGATGGTGTCCCGCGCGGAAATAGAAAACTGTACGCTTGCAGTCCTCAGCGAGCAAATCTCAGCGACAACAGTGAGACGGCAGACAAAGTTTTTTTCTCGCTTCTTGAGGAGATCGCACAATCTCTTGCGCATACATCCTCATTCGTGGAAGTGGTGAACAACAACATCAGGCACCAGCAATACGTCGTGGCTGGCGACCTTGTCGGGCTAGCTGTGCTGGGAAAATGCCTGGATCCGCAATACCGGGCAAACTGTGCCAGCGGTGAGGATGTTGAATCCCTTGTAAGCCATGCTCTCACATCCGTCCGCATCGATAACAGAGATGGTGTGGCAAGAGATCCGAATATTGTCCACGATGAGGATTTCGCAACGTCATCAGCACAAAAGTACGGCTCAAGATCAACGTTTCGCCGGTTCATCAAGGGCGCGGACGACGGATTTACTCCGTCACTAGAGGAACTTACGCACCTCACCTTGGAGGAGGACGGCCGCAGTGGCCTTAAGAAGAAATCATGGTTTATTCCTCTGATCATGGAAGTTCCATTTCATTCGAGCAAGCTTCGGAGCGCCATGGATGCGTTTCTTCCTGTCCTGCGCACAGCCCTGCCAGACGAGGCAGCTCTTCGTGAACTGTTCTCGATTTCGAAAGACGGAGTTCTCGATGAGGAGCGCCGCGTCCACCCTTTGTGGATCACAAATTTAACGGGGAGAGTATTCGACCCGTTGAACAGGACTTTTCAGCAAAGTGCGCTTGAACGCATGAAGAAGGCGAATATTGGCGAAATTCACCACAAAGGCCGATTTGAGAGCACTCTTGTTGTGGATGCATTTAACAGCGGCGCTGCGGAAGGAAACGTGAGGGAGATGGCGGCTGCAGTGCTGGCAGCTCAGCTCGCTCACCCTGTACAATGGATAACAGCAATGGAGGAAATTGTTGTGGCGCAAAGATGCTTACGCATTCAAGAAGCATCGCCGAAAAGGAACGCATCGGAAATGTTTAGGCGCGCTTCATTTTTCGCTGACGATGACCGAAGCCGCAGCATTTTCCCTCAAGTGTCTTCCTTTCCACATGATGCCCCACTTTTCTAGTTTTAGTTATATCAGCTTTTCTTTTAATGAGGAGTTGCGCATATTCGGCCTCATGGGTTTATTTCAAAGCTTGAGACGCTGTCGTGTACAATTCAATATGCGGATATAAACAGTTCTAAAATGTAAGTCTATTGGGACTTCGTTTTATGTGTTTCCTGACTTCGCAGCGCCACGAAAGCACCTGTGAAAAAAAAAAGACATGCTTCTTCCCGCGCTTTCTTTGTAATGATTCTGCTATGGTTGCCTTTCTGTGTTGCCAATGCTCGAGACTTTCACTGAAGCGCACGCGATCAAAGAGAGGAAATCCCCCGAAAAAATACAGAACGAAACAGCAACGCTTGACTGCTGCTCTCAGCAATCTGCTTCTCTGTGGGGGACTTCGCACTCCGCTCAAGATGTTGTCAAAGGGCTTTCTCATTTTCTCTTTCTGCTGTTTGTCTTCTTTCTACTCGTTATATTTCTGTGATACCTGATTTTGCTGGGGAAATCTATATATCGACACCATATTCTTCACAACTAACCACATTTTATTTCTTTTGTTCTCTGCTTCTTATTGGAAACGGTTTGCATCAGAACCTCAAACAACATGTATCGGGCCAGCCTTCTCAAACGAAACACCCGTGGCCTCTTTTCCCCTACTTCAGGCTGGCTGCTTTGGTGGGGATGCAAGGAAAGTGATCTTCACCGCCTTGCTCGACAGCGCCCGTGGTGGGAAACGGCTGCCATTTTTACCGGGCTTCTCGTTTTCGTGAATGTGACGAGCGCATTCTTTTATGCACTGAACCGATGGTACCAGCACTGGCGACCCTCAGGAAATGAGCTGCACATTCGCGATTCAATCGATCAGAAGTTGTTTTCAAGGCCTGATCTAGCCGTCGTTGCCGTGCGAATGTTGCTGCATCATGCGCTCAGTAACACGCAAACACCATTCGGATGCCCTATTGTGGCACCTGAGAATTACTGTGAAGAGGCCGAGGAGATTGTAGACTTCATTTGGAAACTTAACGCAGATCAGCCAATGTACACCTTTCCCGATTTGTGGGCGATGTTCACAGCAAAGGCAATGGCTCGCCTTGGTGGACCCAACGTAGTACCGTTTCGCGGTCGCGATGACCCACCTGAGTTCATGACGCGGGACTTGCTCCTCGCATTTCCGCGTTCGCTGGTTCACGAAGACGACCGTGATGTGCTGAACATGAAGCGTGTTTTATCGCGTCAAGGATTTTCATTGGAGCAAGTGGTTGCCTTGATTGGGTGCAACCGTTGTATTGGGTTTCACGACGCCGCGAACTTTCATACACGTGAGGAGGTGAAGCCAACGATGAAGCGGCGCCCGGGGGTGATTGGACCCAGTGACGACGAGTTTCACCTACCTGGAACGATTGAGAAAACTACGATGGACCCGTATGTGTTTGGCTCAGAGTACTTTGATCTTCTGCTGGATTACAAGTGGCGTCAGCCAGGATTGTTTCAGCAGCGAAGAAAGGGCGCGTACAGGTGTAACGCGAAGGAGCGCGCGCGCCAAGTAACCTTACTCGATCCTTTTTCTGAGAAATCGTGCGAGTCGCAGCAACTAAGGAGGAGGGCTGCTGAAAAAGCGCGGGAGAGTAGTGATGCAGCGGGCAAACGTATCCCGGCAACTCTTGGAGGCAACGATACTGCTCCAGATCGTGGTCGCTTTGATCGCAGCGGAGAGGCTCAGTTCATTCCGGGTGCGCATAGTGCTAACTGGAGCGATAGTGCGGAGAGTAGTAATCGAGAACCGGACATCGCTGGCGATCCCGACTACGAAACTGAGCGCGTGGCCGTTTCTGTTGACCCGTGTGAGCATGTTTCAATGCGCGGTATGGATGTTATGCTTTTGGACGATGCTCTCACGAAAGGCTGGCTGTATCAGTTTGGGGATAACGAGCTTGAGTTCTACGCCGCCGTATCGGAGGTGATTTTAAACATTCAAGGCAGGGGTTACAACCCGAATAAGCTTGCAATGTGGAAGTGAGCAGATGCACGGCCATTTAAGTCGAAAGAAGTCACCTTCCTCGTCAGGCGTGAGTGCGCATCAACCTTTTTCACATCTGTTTTCTTGTGGTGATGGATGACCATCTGCACATCTCACAAACAGAGAAGAGATTAGGCTCACGTAGGCCGGTGGTCCGCACTACTGAAAAGGATTTCTGGGAAGAGTTCCGGTATGTTTTCCCGCACCGGATGACTCGATGCATTGCTGCAACACTCAACACGGTTGAGGAAGAGGTCTTTCATGTTCGTTGCGCCACCTCTGTAACGGTCATTTTCCATATACCCTTTGCAGCTTGCTTGGTTTTCACTTCACATTGATGCCTTTATTTTGAGCGCTCTATCTTCCTTCCCTTGCATGGCGTTTTTTTGGTGCTGCTGGTATATATATATATATATATATATATACATTGGTTGATTGTCAAGACTGCTGTTGCGTTTCACACAAGAAGTGAAGTGGCCACAGTTGCACGTGTTAGTTTGCCACCGCGGAGAGCAACATCAGGAAGCGAAAGGACATTTATGTGTCCTTCGATCCTTCGCCTGTTTCTCTCTTTCTCACGGCTAACTTTGTGGTGGCGGCACTGTGCAGTGTTGCATATTTATCGAGACCTTCACGCTCCTCTTTTTCCCCCTTTTCCTTTGTGACATCATACTGTGGTCATCTTTTTGGGGAAAATACGGTGGAGAAGACGAACCGGTTGGGTGTTTTACGTTGTGACTTTGACCTTATTTCTGCTCTTGTACTGGGCTTCTCTTCGCTAGCTGTGCATTACACTATGCTTCTACTATGTTGATAGTCCGTCAATAATGAGCACCAACACCCGAAGGGCTGCAACGTCGGTCGCCTCAGCGGCGACTGCTACTGTGGATGGGTATCTGCGCAATATGTCAAAGCGGCTGCGCATTCCGACCGCCGAAGGCGGCCGCGGTACACGACGAAAAATGGCCATGGTGACATCCGCCAGCGTACCCGCTGATCCAGCCGAGACGCGTAACGTCACGGAGAAGGGCCAGAGCAGCTTGACCGCCGATGTGGACGAGTGGGATGAAGTGGAGCTTCCAGTCGCCTTTTCTCCTGTCAAGAAGCAGGAGGAAAGCGAAAGCGGCAGCTTAGCCAAGAAATGTCTGACTGATGACGACGAAGGTGAGGCCGTGAAGCATGAGACCGCTTATGCGGTTTCAACTGTCAAGGCAGAAGCAACGACTACGACAAGGGGTGAGGCAGATACTGTAACATCGGGTGGCGTGAAGGAGGAGCTTGTGAGCGTGGACACGGAGGCGGCTGCGAGCGATCGACCCCTGATGGAGTGGGCGCAACTGCCGCTTGTGGGACGGCCGCGCGCTTCAGATACATGGCGGCAGCGTGACCCAGCTTATGAGGCCATGATGGAGCAGAGGGATTTGCTAGCCGCAAAGCGTCGCTCAGAGCGCATTCAGCGCGTCTGCGAGTCGCTCTTCGCACTCCTGGCTGTGCTCATTCGAGCCCGTCTGCTCTGGCGCGAGTCGTGTCATCCCGGTTTCGTTAAACAGCTTCTCCTGCTCCATGTGTCTTGCGGAAGCGGCCCGAAACGCTCACGCTGCGAAGATCCTTCCGGAAAGGCAACAAGTGCTTACGTTTTTCTCAAAGCAGTAGCCACCGCAAAGGTGCTGGTGGCGGAGTCGATAGAGCCGTCGCATCGCAAGCCCTCGCTCGCCCCAGCGTGGGTGACGTGCGCAAAAGACACGGTACAGAACAAAACCTCGGCGGCCGTAAGAGTACTCATTAAAACAATCAACGACTACTTCAAGCTAGAGGCGCCGGCAGCTCCAGCTTCGTCGAGTGGACGCGAGACTCCTGTTGGTGCCGCGGCGTATACTGTTGCTCCGTCGTCTGCGGAGCAAGACTTTTCCGACTGGTCGCTGTCTGTCAAACCAGGGTTTCTCTTCACGAAGATAGCAGAGCGTCATTGCCGTGTCTCCGCGGATGCGCCACTCGAGTTGCCTCATCCCCTTTACTTCTCCCTTGTGTTTCTGGCATTGGCGCGCGTGGCGGGGCTGAGCTGCCGTCTTGTGGTGGCGAAGCTGGCAAAGACGCAGCTGGAGAAGGCCCGTGCAGCGGGGCCTGCCGGCGACGCTGCCAATGGATACAACGACACAAGTGAGGGCAAGGACAACACCGCGGACGGTGAGAGCGAAGATAGCACTCGCCGGCCGCTACGAGTTCTTTCCATTTTTGAAGGCCGTGATAAGCGCAAGGCATCGGATCGCACCGACGCCAGTGGGGTTGCTCGAGCGGGCAAGGGGTCGAAGCGGCAGCGACCCTCAGCAGGGTTGGCAGAAGACACCAAAGACCTTGAGGAGCTCAAGTCAAAAAAGTTGCCCACTTCATGCTACTGGGTGGAGGTGTGGTCCGCGGAGCGCGAGAGCTTCCTTTCTGTCAACCCGTGCCAAAGCTGCGCCACCCTTTGGGGTGCATCATACACGCTGTCAGTCTCTGGTCACGTGGCGGTGGACGCGACGCCGCGGTACATCTCCAAGTACAGCGCCGCATACGCCTACGGTCGTCGCCTCGGCACCTGTCGGCAGCACCGATTCCTGTGGCGCGACGAACTCGCCTGGGATGATACCCGTGAGTTGTCTGAAGTGCTGCGTGCCACCTTCAACGTGGCTGCGCCACACACGAGCTCGCTGGCGCAGCGGCAGCAGCAGCGGGAGAGCCGACAGCTACACTCCCTCATGTACTTGGAGGCCGTGCCCACAACGCTGAGTGCTCTTCACCGCCACCCACTCTATGTGACAGACTCCGACCTTGCGCGGCATGAGGGGGTATACCCAAAGGATGCAAACACGACCGTGGGAAGCGTGAAGGGTCGCTTGGTCTACAAGCGTTCCGCGGTCGTGAGTCTGCGGTCTCGTGACGGGTGGTTGCGCGAGGGGCGCAGCTTGCTCACGGAGGACCAGCCAGCGTACAAGGTTGTGGCGCCACCCGCCTCTCGCCCGTTTGCGGCACCGTCAACACTCTACGGTCGTTGGCAAACACAGCCATTCGAGCCACTGCCGCTGACTGCAGGCGATCCTCCGAGCATTCCACATCACGGGCGGACGTCGTGGTACATCTTACTCGACAAAGCTCAGCCACAGGGAATTGTGCACCTGACCCAGCCCCAGATATCTCGCGTGGCGCGCCGCATGAAGCTAGACTTCCGCTTGGCTGTGGTTGGCTTTGAGCGCCGCCGCACCGACGAGCACCGCCGCGGGCATTGGGAGACCGTCATCAATGGCATTGTTGTCAAGGAAACGGACAGCGTCGCACTCCTTCGCGCCTACGAGGAGTGGGTGCAACTGGTGCAGGAGCAGGAAGCGACGAAGCGAAGACAGCGTGCGTTTCACTGGTGGCTTTTGCTTGCGCAGCGTCTTCTGGCGTTAAAACGGCTGCAGGATCAGTACGCCAAGGGGCTCGGCGCTGGCTCGATGCCGATGCAGTGATTAGGGTTGTTCCTCGTGTTTTTTTGTTTCAGCGTGCACGATCTCCCGAATGACGGGTAACACCCCAATGCGTGGTGCCAGGGCCCAGTGCCCAACTCTGTGGATGAAGCCAAGCAGCCGCTCCCCCTATCCCTGCCAACGCCAAGCCGCCCCTGGTCTCAACAGGGTCAGGCGCCCGGGACGAGGGGAAGGTCAGTGCGACTTGTCGCTGCTTGATGGCAGCGGGCACGTCCTGGATGGCGCTGCGTTGGAGCGACCTGTGACAGCGGATGTCTCTGCGCCACCCATATGGTGAGCAGAGTGTCAGCGCGATTCGGACGTATCCCACCCGGCCCTCACACCGCCTGCTGGTGAGGGCCCTGGGCCACCCCGAGGGGTGCACCGCGCGGCCACCGGCATGATGATAACTGCTGTAGGGCCGCCTACGCAGTGGAGGCCGGTGGGTTGCGTTGTAGGCCGTTGCCATGCTGCGCCGGCTGTCCGGCGCTGCTTTGCGCCACGCCGTGGGGGCCTGAGACAAGGTCGTCGGGTAGAGTGCAGCTTCACTCATGCTGGGTGGCAGAGAATGGACTCACGGGAAAGGAGACGAAGCACGTGTGCCGCATTCACGGCGACTGTGACGTCTGCGTTGTTTTTTGCCCTTTTTTTCTCGCGTCTGCATTTCCTCCCCCTTTTTCCGTGAGGCACGTTTGTGTGTTCTCGACCGCTGTTGGCTTCATGTGGTGTTCTGCTGACACCCGGTGTCACTGCAGATAAGGAGGCAAAAAAAAACGGCCCAGCGAAGCAAAAAAAAATAGCAGTAAGAAAAGATCTTGTCGAGGGTGGCAGAGGTCCAACCCGTTGAGAGAGGGATGACGACCCCGGCCTCCACGAAGTCTCCAAACGGCTCCTATGGATCTGGGGAAATGTCAGTGCCACTTACGCCGTCGCAGAGAGCGCCTTAAAGCTTCTGTGAGTGCCCAGGTCTTGGCGGAGATGCGCGTGAACGTGACTTGGCTGCCTTGCACCACCTGTGCCACGCATGCCCATCTCATTGGTTTTGTGCATATCGTGTCATTCGCCTTGTGCGGTCGTTCACAGTATCACCATTTCCACTTTGTGCACGCACTTTTTGATCTGCGCTCATTCGTTAGTATTCTTGTTGCCACAGCCGCACAGAAACTCGCGTGCGTGTTCCAGGTTTCTGTTTCCTCGGCGGTCTCGTGCCTGACTGACCTCTTGTGACGAGCCAGCTTTTATACCCACATCCACGCACCCGCTGCTCCCCCCTACATACATATCTTCACATCTTCCCTTTCCATCCGAACGCGTTCATCTCATCACGTAACTCTGCGCTATTACCGCCTCTCACCCCTCAGAAGACCCCCTCCCCCCAAACACGCACACGCATAACCGCAATGTATGCCCAGCACATTCAATCCACCCCAAGCAACAAGTTCCCTGTGTTCCAGGGCGTGTCGCCGCGCGTGACGGCGCAAACCTACCAGAGTCACCGTGGCGAGTACGTCTCCATCATTTTTGAGCTGACAGGCCCGGGTGAGTTCAAATGTGGCGTGACAGGCATGTCGGTAAAGGTGGTTGGCGTGCCGGAGGCAGTGGAAGTGAGCCGCGTCTGCGAGTTTATCTGCTACGTCGATCCTTCCACGGGGGATCTGACGTACTTTCAGCACGCCATGCTTGACGACGAATTCGACTTTGAGGTGTACCGCCGCCTCGTGAGCCTGACGACCAAAGTGCCACAGCTTTTTTGAACAGCTCTGCGCGAAGTTAGAGGAGAGAGCGACAATGAACGGCGTGATTGCCCATCGTTAGTGATGGGTGCACCTCAAGACAGTAAGCAAAGCAGATGAAGAGGTGTTGCGCCGATATACACACACTCAAGCAGGGGAGCCACGCCAAGGTGTATCGTTACTTTCTTTCCGCGGCACCCACTCACAGACCGAGGAGAGAGCGCGCTTCTGGCGCTGACATAGAACACCTGCCGTCGTGCTGAGAGGAACCACGAGTGCGCGCAGGGATACAAAACATGAGCGCAACGCTCGATTGCACTCAAGGCCGCTTTGTCCCTCCGCTCCTCTGTGTTGCGTATGATAAAAGATAACCAGAAACCAACAGAGAAGAAAGCAGCACCAGGTAGGGTCGACCGGTTTAGTTGTGGAGAGTCTGTGCTTTTCTTTCTCTCCGTCGGGTTAGCCGCAACTCAAGATGCATGGCATTGAAGACGAGATGAAGCGATCCGGGAGAGAAGGCGGCTGACCACGGGTGCACGTGCGTGAGTGCGCTTGATTGTTTCTCCCCCCTCCCGCTCTCATTCCCTCTTCACATGTGCGCGTGTGTGCGCGCGTCCTCGCGCGGTTGAGCCTTTTATCCGTTAGCAGGTGTCCAACGATGTCCGCAGTGAACATCAGCGGGTCTTCTTCTGTTTTCCTTTCCTGCACAATAGTGTGTGTACGTGTGCTTGCGTGTTTCCGATGTTACCTGTGCACGTTTTTTTTTCTGGTCTCCTTCCATGCATGCTAAGAAAACAGATCAAGACAACAAGAAAAGCCAAAGAAAGCATGCATGCATGAAGGGCAGCGCACTACGGCGCTTCCACATCCTCAACACGATACGACTTCGTGCTCTTGTCGCACCAGCGCTCTCCCTGTCCTCGAGCGACGCAAGCGAAGACATCAGCCTTGTGCTTCCGCTCGTTCACATACATACGCACATTTCGGCCACAGAAAGATGCAGAAGGAATTACCTTGTGTGTGTCTGCTGTGGCTATGGCACACCGTCCCCTCTCCCCCTCCTGTTGCACTTTTCGGTCGTGGAACTCGTGCACTCTGCCATAAGCGTGTGCCGTGCTTTGAATGCGGTGTGTGCGCCTTGTGGTTTGACCACGCCGAACCCCTCACTCGTGCGTTCTGCTCGACTGCCCCTCCTCTTTCATACTGCATGTGTGCATGTCTGCTAGTGCACTTGGCGGGTGTGCGCGCTCCCATTGTTTTGCTTGTGTGATTACTACTGTGTACATCACGAGTACATTCATATAAACAACCCCACGCACGCGCGTGTGAGACAACCTTCACGTTGCCTGAGGGTCGAGAAAGTGCGAATCGAATCCACACACGGGTAAGCGACCACCATTTTCTGCCTTATGCAGCTTGATGACTGGGACACGTATCGCGAGACACTACTCTACGCACGAGAGTTGGCCGTGCTTCTCCCGTCGTCGTGGAGTGGATTGTCGAGTGAGCAGTCGGCGGCAAAGGCTTCCTCGTCGCTGTCACATTCTAGTTCGTTGCCGTCTCTTGCGTTCGTGAAGCGAGTGGAAGCGCCTTTGCTGACGCAATGGATGACGGCGGCGGCAGCGGCACCCGTCACTTGCCATTGTAGCAGTGCAGGTGACGGTGTCGAAGACATGGATCATGCCACTGCCGTCGTAGCGGCGCGTTGGACGAGGATGCTGGGCATGTGGATCGTCTTGCGAGTAGAGCTCCTGTGCAATACAAGTGGGGGAGTGCTGACTCTTGAGGAAGAGTACGAAGTGGGGCGCTACAGGCAGTATTTCGTGCCCCTTGCGTGGCCGATGCTGGATCGAAGCATTCGAGAGCGGCTCGCTTCGCGTCTGTGCGCATTGGCAGATAAACGGGGGGTGAGCCAGCCAATGGGCGGCACCAGCTGCGCCAATGACATGGCTGCCTCTTCCCCCTGCAGCACCCTTCTCGGGAAGGATGAGGAAGACGAACAGGCGTGTGACGAGGTGTGCACGCGAGCTATGGAGGCTACCCAGCGTGTGGCGCGCGAGCAGCTCCGCATCAGCTGGGACGCGTTGCACCCCAGCAGTATTCCTGCTACGGTAGGCGCGAAGCTGAAACGGCTTTCCGCGCAGCAGAGTCGACACCATGAATCTGAAACTGGCTCTTTACCGCGACTAGTTGTAGTGCACACCAACTGTCTTGGTGGCCTCCTACACGCTCTGACGAGTTTTCGGCTGCGGCCGCAACGGCAACATGCAGACTACGGCTCGGCACCGTGGCTGACTTTAACGCAGAATGCACTCCTTCATATTGGCTACGACCTGCTCACCAAAGTGAGGTCGTCCGTGATCGAGCGTTGCTACTACCTTATCCCCGCCCTGCTCGACTATGAGTCGTGCTTAATCTTCTGCGAGGCGATGCTGAAGGAGAGCGCGGCATTGCAGGTGCATGAGAAGGAGCTGACGAGGATGCAGAGCATGTTGCGGGTGACTCTGCAGAGTTTACTGCAGTCTGCCCTTGGCATGTATCGGCATGTGATTGAAGCCTTGCTGGTTGACTACAAGAAGAGCGCTTGCAAGTCGCCTGCAGGTTCTACGCCACGGATTGTGAAGGTGTCGGCACATCTGTCGCCGGCGAACCCGCTCCTCGCTCAAGAAGCCGTACAAAAGCAGCACGCATCCGATGCCGTCGTTCCGTTGGAACCACCAACCCACCCGGGTGCAGCTGATGGGCGCAGTGCATCAGCGGTGATGCGGCTCTCTGAACCAGCTTTTTCTATCCTGGTGGAAGTGCTGGAGCCGACTTGTGATCTACTGCAACGCTACCCCGCGGACTGGAATGTCCTCTGGACCAGGTCGCTCACAGGCCCCGATGGGCGCGACCAGGGTGCGACTCCTGGTAGCCACATAGCAAGGGAAGGGGGACTGCTCTCGCCTTCATCTCGCAGGCAGCGCCTGGTGAGCCAGCAGCGACAGCGCTCTATTGTCATGGATGTGCGAAGAGAGGTAGTGTCTTTTCTTGCCGCAGAGGTGTCCAACTGCTTTGCCGCTGCTGCGGCAGGGTCTGGAGCGGCCTCCAAGAAGGCACAGCAGCAGGCAACCGCAGATGCATACCTTACGGCCACATACCTCTCCACGTATGGGCCACACTGGCTATAAGCGGAGTCAGAGAAGCACCCGATCCTCTGCACCCGCTTGAGGCAAGCCAGCCCTCTCCTCGTTGCTATCGCGCTGCTTCATATGTATGCACTGAATGCGGGACATACACAAAATAAAATGGAGAAAATAATAAAACCTCTTCACAGCCCCCCCCCCCCCCCCCACACACACACACACACGCGAAACAAAAGCGTTGGTGCCAGTTAGAGAGGGGGGGGGGGTGAAATGGCTCTCTGTTACGCTTTTTCTTGCGTGTGTCTCTCTTGATCGGCAGCCAACATGCGAAGTGGTCTCCCCTCTCACTTTCAAGCTTTCAGAAGTGCACCCCACGTGCAATGTGAGCCGCTGGAGCTGTTTTCTGCCTTTGGGATGCTGCGCGTGATGGTTGTCACTGGTCCGCCTCTTCTTTCTGGAATTGCCACGTCACTCTTCTCTGCCGCTCTTTTTCTTGTTCTTTCTTCGTGTACTATTTCAAACGTGCAAGACATCTCAGCTCGCCAGCCGTTGATGTATGTGCGTGTGTGTGTTCCACTTCTGTGTTGTGGGTAGTCACTGAAGCGCATGCATACTTTGCCGCCTTCGATATGAGTTCGGCGCTTCTTCCTCTTGCTTTGGACTCAAAAGAAAAGCTGGAGGTGACGTCGCGCTCACAAGTGCGCGTTTAGCCCCACCCACGCCCTTCTCCAGAGAGACGCATGGGCGGTACCCAGTAACCATTTCTCCTCACCTTTGTTTCCGCTTTTACAGAAAAAAAAGACAACGAAGCCATCAACGGTGCGAATGCCAAACATGCGCTCCACCGCCGCCAAGAAGTCGTTCCACCCACCTTTCAAGCACACAGCTGCGTGCAACACTGCAGCATCCATTCACACGGTGGCGCGACAGCTGCACCGCAGCCAGGCGTTTGCGCTACATGCAGCGCCCTCCTTTGCAGATGACCCCTGCGCAGCGAATACCTCGTCAACTCCTGCACCGCTCGCACCAGATACGGCTGTCGCGGTGTCCGAGCCCTTCACAGCGCCCAAGACGGCATCGGAATGCAACGATGTCACTCCACCGCGAGGCGGGACAACCGATCCTCTCCTCAGCACCGAGACTGACGTTGCCTTCGAGAAGTGTAGGCCTTCTCGCCGGCAGCTACATCAGCGCATCGACGCTCGCAGAGCCGAGCTTGCAGGCGCGAAAGCGTGGTCGCTCGTAGAAGACACACTGTATTGGGTGACAGTTTCGCAGACGGCGCTGCAGCACTTGGCGGACGCTAAGGCAGCAGGCCAGGTGGAACGGGTACTGTCAGAGCTTCACATTGACCCGCCGACGGTGCTGTTCTCAGTGGAGGAAGGTAGCTTCTCTCACCAATGAATGAGCGCCCTCCTGTGCGCACGTGCACTCTTGCGGTTGACAGGGTGAGGCACCTGGGATGTTCCCGCTAGCTGCGCATTACGAAAAGGCGAGCAACAACAGAAAGACAGAAAGCGAAACCACAGCAAAAAAAAAGGAGCAAGAGGACCGGCATACTGTCTTCACCTTCATGGCTCGCACTTCGCAGATGATCGCACCGCTTTCCTTTCTTTTTTTTTTGCTTCAACGCTGCTGTTTGCCGATTTTTGTATCTTTCTTTTTTTTTTTTCGTACGTTCGTCACGCACGAAAACCATCAAGTATGCGGATCACTTGTGACCGGGTTCCAGCCACGAGGGCGGCACACTAATCGGCTGCGGTGCGGCACCAACTGTGACGTCGCGGTACGCATCCTGGTGATGCACTTCGGTAAGGCTTTCGTTCCGATCGAATCCTGCACCTACCCCGTTTCTTTTCAGTAGTAAATGAGTCGGTCTCGGTCGCACACATGCCCAGCGTCACTAATGCTTGGAGCTCCGATTTCCTGCTCCTGTGACTCTCTTCTCCCCTGGTGATGCACGCGGGACCGACACGAACGACTTTCTCGTTTTTCATCCACCGTAAATTCCGCTCGTTTTGCGTTTTTTCGGCTTCTCACTTTCACGACACCAGTGAGCGGAGGGCACTGCCGTGGCTGTGTGATGTGGTCGGCAAGGCTGTACAGTGGCCGCCTCGCCTTGGCGGCTGCAGCCACAGCTGGGCGGCGAGAGAGAGCCTACTCAAGAGCCGAAGCGCAAGTGGCGCCACACGTAATGGTTCTCTCCTCTCCTGTCATCACACTCCGGCGGATGGTGCACTTTTCAAGCACGCCGACCAGCCTGCGCTCTCGATCCATCACCTCACCGCTCGATGCGCTTGTGGATGAGGTAAGCCCCTTCATCCCGGCAACATTCACCTCGATTCCGCAGATCTCACGTCAGCTGCCGCCAGAGCTGATGGAGCGCGTGTGTGACCCCGTGTGCGGTGGCTTGCGGCCCCTCTTGTCTCGCTACGCGGAGCGCTTTGAAAGCAAAATGATCGGGCAGGTGCATGTGGTGCGCAGCCGCCTTAGGCAGAGAGAATCGGCAGCGCCGTGCCGCCGGGCCAACGCGGGTGCCGAAGTGGGTCACTCGTTTACCGTTCCATCGTCCCCGTCTGGTAATGCTGCTGCTACAGCCCCAAAGTCGAACTCGGTGGACGTCCAGGCTATTTTCACTGAACTCCAGCAGCTGTTCCCGAGCTACCTCGTGCCAGTCAAGGCCCTCTGGACGACTGTCCCGGAGGCCGAGGAGCAGCAGGTAAGGGCCCGCGTGCTCGATGCTCTTCGGTCGCCGCAGCACAGAGCATTTCTCACCTTTCACGAGCGCCCGGCGCAATGCGCCTCTCGCAGTACTTCAGCTGATGAAGTGGAGCTGACTCACGTGCTCGAACACGGGTATGTGCAACTGCGACTCGACCCTGCGGCGGGCGATGACAGGGCCGCTGCGCCAATGCCGCAGTCACCAAACACGCGGATGGCGGGGCATGAGGTGCAGCCGTACGAGTGGTACCGGGTGGCGCGTGTACTGCCGACCACAGCAACGGAGCTGCTCTTCTCGGGTGAGCTGCAAGAGCAGGCAACCCTTCTCCTGCCACCCGGGCGGGATGTCTGGCACGTTTTGTTGAGCGCGCCTGCTCTATTCGAGCTTCGCTATGCAGCCCCCACGACCGTCGATCGCGGGCAACAGGCACGTGTGCCGACCCTCTCTGCCGAGGGCTCTTCGTCAGCGCCCGTTTGCGTGACGTATGATGCCACGCCGCCGCCATCCTTGTGCGCCTCCATCTACGTGCGCTTTCGGCTCGAGGAGCGCTTCGTCCCACCGGACATGGCGGGCGCGCACGAGGAGAGCATACTACGCGAACTGGAGACACTCACTGCGGACCGGGCGGCAAGTGCATGCGGCCTCAGTTCGCGCCAGCGACGCCGCAAGCGCAAACTGCAGCGCCAGCTTGCCTACCTGCGCAACCCAACTCCGTACTTCGACGAGCGGGTCCTAGCACAGCATCTCTTCGACCTTCTCCCTCTGCGTGATGGGGTGCATCAGTCGGCGCTCTTAGGATCGTTGCCGCAGCCTGCCGTGCAAGCTTTTCCTCAAAATGTAACGGAGCTTTTACAAGCACGGAATGATTTGTTTCAGCTATCCGATGCGCGGCACGGCATCCTGGTGCGGCGCGCCGATGCCCCCAAAGTCGCTCAGCGCTCCATCGAAAGCGTTACTGGGGAGGAAATACTCCTGCACATCTTCTCCTCCTATTCCCTCCGTAGCGACCCGCGAGAAGGGACGACGATCAGTCGAAGTCTCCCGCGACTGCCGCGGCTTGTGCGTGAGCGACTTTTCGCCATGCAGGACATTATAGCAGAGGTGCTGCTTCTATACCCTGACAAGGTGGAGGTGCTCGCGGACCGGTCCCCTAGCATCTCATCCCTCTCCTTGTCCTCGTCGCCACACACCAGCGAGGCTGATGAGCGTGCCTTGCGCGAGTTGCGAACCGTCCGCGGTCGCCGCGATTTTTTGGTCCCATTCCGTTTTGTGGGGGAGTGGCAGGCGAAGTTAACAGAAAAGTACACGAAACAGCAAAAGAAGGACGTGGTGAAGAGTATGCGTGCCCGCCAGAGAAGCGAAAGCAGCCACCGTCGACCGGCTCGATACTGACCACCGTTCGAGGAATGGGTTGACTGGCGAGAGGCAATCGTGGTGTCCGCCGGCCATTCAGGGACGGTGCGCTTGGCGCAGAGTGCTATGGGTCTTGGGCTGCCTCTTCTCGCCCTTTTTCTCGTTGTGTGTGTGTTTGTGCTTGCGTGTTCTTGCCTTTGTGTGCTCTTATCGATCGATGTTCTTCATCCGGTATGCCGAGTTTTGGGTATTCCTGCAGCTGCCGTGCGCGAGCGCACGCGTGTGTGTGCGCGCTGGAGCTCCGATGAACGCCATCTTTTCGTCACGCACAAGCACAGAGGAAACAGGATATCTGACTGCCGCGCCCTTGTCGTCGTACAGCTACTCCATTCATGTGAAAGATCAACAAAACGATAGCCGTGAAAACTCGAATTGACGTGTCGATACTCGACTGTGTTGTGTGATTTTGCATGACGCGCATCGATGGAGTTGGAGGCCGGGGCCGGCTTCCTTTAGTCTCCACGGAACAGCATTGCTTGTCTCGTCTTGACGAATCTGCCTGACCACCACGTATTTGCCTCTTGGTGTATGCGCATGTTTGCTCTACCCGCGGATCGTTTCTCCGTCTCGCTTTTGGCAGTGTTTGTGGTCGCGCTCTTCGTCTGCTGACGCCTCGCGCTCTACTTGTCTCTCCTCGTGGCGACTTGTCTCTGCTCTTCGCCATCCACGTCCTCCTTCGCTTCGCGGCGCGTCTGACCTGACCTGCTCTCGTTCCCGCCTGTGATCAGGTACGCTGGCGTATTGTCCACGGCACAACGGGGCTATCGCAGGCGCCACAGACAGAGACGCGCACGCAGCGCGCCCATACGCACACACACACACACACAGTCACATCGTCTTTATCAATCTCGCTCACCGTCTGCCGCCGGACCGCTGCGACTTTCTGGAAAAGTGCTCTTTGCCGGCACGACTGCAGCGTTTTTCCTCTTGCCCCTCTCTTGGTTTTTCTTCGACGGAGCGGTGCGAAGGGAGATCGACGCGCATCTCAGCCTCACCTCTCCGGCGACAACGACTGAGGACATCAAAGCAGTGCTGCTTTTCGACGCTCCCTTGAAAGAAAACGAAGAACGTGCTTGACTCGAGTCTCTTTACTCCACGCGAACTCGAGAGGGAGAGGAATGCCCGTCGCCCCCGCTGCCGTGGTCCAGCGCCCGTCCATCTGGACGCTCTTCAAGCAACAGCGTCTGCCGGCGTGGCAACCCATCTTGACACCGCAGCACTCGGCCCTCTGCCTCATTGCTGTTGCAGTTGTGTGCTTGCCACTGAGCCTGTCGCTCTTTCGCGCGAACGCGTCCGCGGTGGACATCACGGTGCGCTACGACCATCAGCAGCAGTGCTCGTTTGGGTACAACAACACCGGCGCCTTTCGGTATGAGGCGTCGCCGGGGAACGTGTGGCAGACGGGATGCGTCACGGATGTCCCGTTTCGCGTTGACAAGCACCTCAAAGCACCAGTGTATGTCTACTACGGCCTTGACAACTTCTACCAGAACCACCGTCGGTTCTCCAAGTCCAAGAGCGACGCGCAGCTGGCCGGACAGCGCGTCTTCGCGGCGGCCATCGCCTCTGCCACGTCGCCTCTCACGTACCCAGGCGAGTTGCGCCACACCGGTGATCAAGGCATTAACCTCTTGGGCACTTTCCTCCACTACAGCGACTTTGTGTATGTACCGGCTGGACTGATTCCGTGGTCCATGTTCAACGACACATTCACCCTGTACCGCATCACTCACCATGAGGCCGCCGCGGTGACGGCGCCGTCGCTGCGGCTCATCTGCAACGGCAGCGCCTTTTCACGCTTCACAAACGAGCCGCTCGACGGCGCCGGCCGCTGTCACAAGAAAGGCATTGCCTGGACGTCGGACGTAGAGTTCAAATACAAAAAACCGCACTTTCCACCTCCTTCGTCGCCTCGACCCGTATGGAGCGCACCAAAATGGGCGTATGAGGCCGCGGACGGTGACGTGAACCCCGACCCCCCATCCCGCATGCCGTCCGACAATGCTTATTTCAACGAAGGCTGGTACGCCGATGAGCCTGGTCACCGCATCCCAGTCACGACGGACGAGGACTTGATGGTCTGGGCGCGCGTGGCCTCGCTGCCCAAGTTCCGGAAGCTGTATCGCGTCATCGACGAGGACCTGGTGCCGGGCACCTATCTGATGCGCGTCCAAGAGCATTTCAACGCGGCCAGTTACGGCGGCACAAAGAGCTTTTCACTAGCGACGCTCTCGTGGCTCGGTGGCCGCAACACTTTCATGGCGTGGATGTACTTCACGATCGGCGCCGTCTCTGCCGTCAGCGGTGCTTCTTTTCTGTGCATTCACCACTGGTACGGTGACCGGGCCCTACGCGCCGTGGCGATGCTGCTGAAGGGTGACTAAGGCATCCTTCTTCAGTCGTGTGCGCCGCTCTTCTGTCTTCTGTGTTTGCGGGGGTGATGGTGAACTCGCGTGATTCAGACGTGATGATGATGAGAGAGGGCGGGCAGGTTTGTTGGTGCGCTCATGCCGATACGTCGGTGTTATTCCTGTTTTGCGGTCCTCACGCACGCGCTTTGTGGTGCGGGCCCTACGGTCCTTTTTTCCTTCGTCCGCTTTGAGCTCTTTCTGAGATTTCTTCACGAATCGCCGCCCCTGTCCTCCACTTGGTCTCTCTCGCCTTTCTTGTGGTCCTGCTTTGCCCCCCCCCCCCCCCCTCGGGCAGTCGAGCCGCCGGGGGAGAAGACATGCCACATTTGAAGAGTCGCAAGGAGGTTACCCCATCCAGGAGGGAAGAGACAGCTTTCACGGCGCATGCATGCACGCACGCACGCACCTGCGTGGTGCTTCCGTCGTGGCACAGTCTCGGGAGGACAGGCTGAAAAAAAAAGAGAAAAGGAGAGGACGTGCGCGCTTCACGCTAGTGCTCTACTTCACCGCTGAAGGTGCGCGCTTTCGATCTTCGATGCAGCGCGCTAGCGGGTGGTGGCGTGCTGTTTTATTTTTTTCTCAGCGGGTAGGTACGTTGGTGTCGCCATAACAGTCGGCGGCCGTTATCGCTCCCTCTCGCTCTTATGTGTGTGCATGACAGCTCTCCTTTCGGGACTGCGCGCTGCGCCCTGCACTCTTGTGCAGCCTACCGCTGTCGCCCTCCATTGCTCTCTCTCTCTCTCCCTGCCATCCTTGTGCCGTTAGCGCGAAACGCGTTTTTGCCCTTCTTCCTGTTAATCTTCACGTGCTCATTCGTGTCTAGACGGAGGAAGCCGAACCAAGACGGACTCCACATCTTTTACGCACTTTCTACGGTCTACCCCGCCCTCTCTCCTCCTTTGGTCTCCTTATAATCATGGCACTGGACTTTGACGTGGACGATGCGCCAACCTTTCCTGAACTCGTGCGCGATGCTCGCCTCGATGTCATGAAGGGTCGCACGATGACGGCGTGTTGGGTAGAGTTGGCTGATCAGCATACCGTTTTCAGGGACATCGCCAAAGAGGGCCGCACTCGAGGCGAAATCCTCGGTGCTGTGCTGGCTGCTGTCCAAGGGATCTGTCAAGCTCTGCAGCGTGTCGAGCTCTCGAACCCTGAGGTTAGGGCACCCTCGCCAGCTTGCACCGCCCTCTTTTCTTCGCCGGCACAAGGAGCAGTTGGGGATGCGTGGCCTGGTTGCCGGCTCGATGAGGCGCAGACACTCGCGCAGGTTTCCCGTGCGTATGTCAGCCTGTACAGCTCTACACCAATCCCGACGTGTGCGCAATGGGTGAGCTCGCTGCAGTCTGTCTTTCCTCAGCCCCTGAACGCGGTCAGCACAGCCGCCAACGGCGCAAGTGCATCTCGCTTCGATGACGATGCGGGTGCTGTCCCCGCTACACCCGCATCGTCTACGCTATGCCGCTACTTGACAAAGCTGCGTCAGTCAGTGGACGACGTCACGCAGGAGTTGCCTGACAGCGAGGTGGATGGGAAGGATGGTAGCTTTGCCGAGGAGAAGCTGAAAGAGCTGGTGGTATGCTGCATGACGGTCGGACGACGGGTGGCACGGCCGACCATGCTCCCCCCCTTAGATGCAATCCTGGTGCGCGAGATGGTGAAGGTGCTTCAGGACTTTGTGGGGAACTCGACGCTCGAGTGGTGAAGTTTCACATGGCAGAGCTCGCACACGAGGATGGGGCGCAGTGTGCTGCGATGGCCAAGGAGCAAAGGGGGACCATTTTCAAGCTGCTGCCCCGTTCCCTCTCCTCCAAACTCCCCTGCCTCTTTATGCTCTCCGCTTCGATGGATGGCAGCGTACAACCTATCCGTTAAGCTCCTCGCCCGATAACTTTGACTCGAGTAAAATCGCGAAAAACAAAAGAGGAACCAGCTACGCAGAGGAAAGGGCTGTCAGCAGACCGCGCATATGCGCCATAAGCATATGGAAGGCCCCTTTTTTTCGCCGAGAGAATGGACGCGGTTGGGAAAGGTCGCGGTGAGGCACTTTAGAGCCCTTCTCGCTCGTTCAACTCTTTCGCCCCCGCCAAGGGCCCATGAGCCACTCTTGTGTCGACTCCCTTTCTCTCTGTAGGTACGCGGGGCATGAACCTTTTCTTTCAAGCTCTTTTTGTCGTCGGCGTCTGCATCTCGTTCTTCGGATGCCGCATGCGACTTATCGCGCATCTATTTCGCTCCTTCACACTACCGTGCACCCCTTGAAAAAGGAAGAATCAACCGTCACTCTTTCCTTCTTGTTCTTCGGACACAGACACTCTGAGTTTTAGCGCCGGAGTGCGAACGAGGCTGCTGTTGCTCCTGAAGCATGCGTAGCAGTTCCGAAGTGTTTCTTTTGTTTTTATTAGACCTCTCAGCTGAACACGTCTCTAGCGATAAGCGCCGCGGGTGGTGTGGGGTGTGCGTATCTCCATTACGACGTCCCCGGAGGGTCCATATACTCGTCACACACGAGAAGCAAGCGACACACAATGGGTAGCGGGTATCTGAAGCGGAAGCGGCAGCGCCATGAGCTGCTGAACGACTTCTACTCTGCTCTGTCGTTGTCGTCCTTCGACACCACCGGTCTCCAATTTAGCAAACTGGTGACGCGCACCGTTTACCACTACCCCTCGTCCCTCCCGTTCCCCGTGCTGCTCGATGACGACTTCCCCGCTGAGCCGTACCGATCCCGCAACAAGGACATTAAGAGCGCCATCCACTGGGGACAGCGTAAACTTCTTCTCTCCGAGATTCAACTCCTCTCCATGTACTGCCGGCCAGAGATCTCGTATCACATCGTGTATGCTGGCGCTGCTCCTGGGACGCATTTGGCGTTTCTGGACGAGATGTTCTCGTGCCGGCACACGTGGGAACTGATCGACCCCGGCCAGTTTGACCGCGCGGTGCTGGAGCCGCGCGCGAACTTCAGGTTGCGCAACGAGTTCTTTACCAACGCGACAGCGTACGGCATCAACGCGCGCCGCCTCACCGAAGTCCTCCCAGCACTTGGTTTTGTGTACCAGAACGTTGCCGTTGACAGTGTGCAGGTTGACAAGAAGGCGATCCACGAGCAGCTTCAGGGCATCGTTGGCACGCTGGACGTGGCTCGTGGTACCGAGGATATCCCTGCCATGTACGAAGCGCCGCTGTCGCTTCCAAAAGGCTTGGAGCTGCTGGCGCAGGTTGCGCTGGAGCGCAATAAGCCTCTGCTCTTCATCTCGGACATCCGCTCCGGCAGTGTGGCGCTGCCGAACTTCGAGGACCACGTGGCAGAGAACATGCGCGCGCAGGAGTGCTGGACAAACATTTTGCACGGCGAGCACAGCATGCTTAAGTTCCGTCTGCCCTACACCAGCAAATCGACTAAGTTCGGCGGCCAGGGCGCCGTGCGTGAAACGCACCTGATTCGCGAGGACGGCACTGTCCCTTATCTACGTGGTGACATGCTGCTTCCCATCTGGACGCGGCCAACAAGCACGGAGGGTCGGCTCGTGGTGCCACAAGGCGCCTTCCAGAAGGACTACAACGTAGCCCACGTGGAGGACCAATTCTTCTTCTTCAACTCTAGTGTTCGGGAGCAAGTGCACTTCAATCATCTGGTTGTTCATGACGGTGAGCTCGATCATCACTACGACGCTGCGGCGGAGGTGCACTGCCTCCTTACCTACTTGCGCTTTATAAGGCCAGAGCTGAAGACCGCGAAAACGGGGGAGCTGCGAAAGGAGGTTCTGCGCGTGGCGCACTCCATCACGGCGCACCTTGGCATCACTTTTGAGGATGCCATTCGTCGTCGCGACGCACTCATGATCAACCATGCCAAGAAGAGTCAGAGCAAGGCGGTGGAGGGCCTCAAGGACGACGCTTACGGCGACGAGGAAGCGGAGGAGCAGGAGGCGAAGAGTGCTGCATCCAAGGTGTGCGCAGGCTCGAGCGAGAGCACGGCGGCGGCGGACGGCGCTGCTACTGGCACAACAGCGCCGGTGCCGCCGTCGGGGTGGGAGCAGACGACGCGGCTCATGGTGCGTCTGTCAAACTACGACCGCAACCGGTCGGTGTGGAGCCGGAACGTGAGAGAGGAGGAGCACAGCAAGACTAGCGGTTTTTGGGTGACTACGAAGATGCCACAGGCGTGAAAGGGCAAGTGAGAACGACATAGTAGAAGCCTTCGCGAAGCTTTTGGCGGTCTCCGCTCTTCGCCGCTCTCCGCGCGTATTGTCATCATAAGCGTTTCCCTCATTGTTGCTCACGAATTGTGCGACCGCAAGCGGCACTCCGGCACCGCCGCCTGAGCGAGTGTTCCACGACTCTTCTCTCGCCTCAGCGTGTGTTGACAGCGCATGCACGCGCCTTCAGATCACTGTCTATCTTCGCGGCCGGTTTGGCGCGCCGATTCGGGGTAGTTTCGCGCTTTCCAAGCTGTGGTGCTGCGTGACTGCACACGAAGAAATGCACGCAGACGGTGACGCGTGTGTGGAGAGAGAACACAGATCTGCGGCAAGAGTGGCCCAGCGAGAAATGTGCGCGACGCGTGCCTGCGCACGCACACAAGTGGCCACTAAGGCAGAGACGATGCACCAACGACTGCCCCCTTCCCCTCCCCCCAAACACACGGAGACCCAACAGTTGAGGTAAGCGCGCGCGTGAAGATGGAGTTAGAGAGGGAGATGGTGCCCTCTTGGCTTCTGCTGCCTTCGCCCCCTTGCGTGTGTGTGTGTGTGTGTGTGTGTGTGTGTGTGTATGCGCCTGCGCTCCTCGTGTACGCCGCTCTCCGTCGACGTGGTTCTCTTTCTCCTTGAACTTCGATTGTGCTTCCTGTTCTTCGCTGCCGGCTCTGTCGGTCTTACCTTTGCTTTCGTTTTGTGCCCTCGCCCCTCTTTTTCGTTCTACTCTCTTCTTCCCTTCTTCTCCATGGCGCTACGTCCCCCGACCCCTCTACACCGGCGGCGCCACAGCCCCACGACGCGCGAAGAAAAGAACATACTGTAAGGAAATCGAAAAAAATACGAAGCGAAAGACGCTGCCTTTTGCTTGCCCCCCCCCCCTCCCCTTCTCTCTCCTCAAATTCTTCAGTCCCTCACAGCACCGTGATGCCGATCGCTCCTCGCCAAGGCCGCAAAGGGGGGAAGATATCCTCCTCGCCGGCGATCGCCTCGTCGGACTCGCCGTCGATGGTGTCGCCTGGTTCGCTGCCGTCTGGCAGCGCTGGCGCCGCCCTCCCCACTGACCCCAACACGACGCTGCAATTCAACATCGAGGCTCTGATGAGTAAGAAACGTCGAAGCCCTTCCAAGGCAAAGGCTGCGGCGCGCGCGAACGAGTCCAGTGCATCCGCTTCCTCGGGGACGGAGGCGGTCAAGGCAGCCAGCGGCACAGGGGGCGCCTCCACCACCGCGGCTTCGGGGTCCTCCGGGGCGTCTGCCACGGCCGGTCCCGTGGAGACGATCGCGAACCCCTCGCTTGTGACGCCGCCCGGCGCGGACTCGAACGTCTTCAAGTTCGACCTCGACGCCATCCAGCAAGTTGGCCAGGGCGTCGTGTTCGGCGGCAACAAGACGATGCGGACGGATTCACACCAGCCCGAGTCGGACCCGGCAGTGGTGTCTGCAAAGCTGAAACAGCTGATCGCCTCCCAGGACGCATACTTCCACAGTGGCAATGCTGCGGCCGCCGATGTCGAGAGCGACGAAGTGCTGGGGTTAAAGGAGGTAGCCTCACACCAAGTAGTGCTGCTGCAGCGACCCTACGCGGCTCTGCGTCTTGCTGTCGCGCTTAGCCGAAAAAGCAAAGAGCGCGTGCTGGTGGTGGTGCCGCATTACTCAGACGTCTCCGATATCGCGGCGGCGCTGCGGGCGCTGAGCCCTTCTCGCGGCCCCGTCGGCGAGCTGAGCGGGCAGTCGTATGTCGGCGAGGCGGGCACAGCACTGTGGGTGACGGATGTGGATACGGCGCTTGTGTACTTGACATCGCAGCGCGGCATGGGGCCTTTCACGCATCTCGTGCTGCCCAACCTGACCCGCATGAATCCACTGGTCTCCTACTTCTTGTGGGGGCTGCGGGAACGCGTGTACCGGCAAAGCGCCATTCTGGACACGGCCGCCCCGCCACTGCACGTCATCGTAAGCGTCAGCGGTGCCATGACGGAGCGGATGCAGCAGTTCTTCGCGAAGCAGACGGTGGCGACGCCAACTACGACGCCGATGCAGCCCCTCGTCGAGTTCTCGTACGATGAGGCGAACGCGCTGGCAGGGATGGACGTGTTGGATGTCACGATCGATGAGTCTGGCAAGTACCCTGGTCCACACCGCAAGATCATTGACCACTCCGTGCAAATGGCGGCGACGCTGGTAGGCCGTATTTTGTCCTGCTCCACCGCGTGCCCGCAGGCTATTTACATCCTCACTGGTGACTCACGCGAGATGATCGACGCGCTACACAAGGAGCGCCTGCTCGACACAACGGTTTACGCCGGGCGCTTCCCCTCCAAGGAGGATGCCGGCACCACACCGTCGAAGCATCGCGTGTGCGTGCTGCACTCCGTCGCCTCCTTCACGAACTACAACAACGAAGATGCGACGTTTGTGCTGGACATGGCAACGACCCGCCGCCTCGCCGTCCAGAACAAGTCGGAGGGCTTCATGGCTTCGAGCGCGTCGGAGTGGGCGTCGAAGATGGACGTGGAGGAGCGCCGGCAGCTTCCCGGCACCAAGTACCCCGGCTGCTACATCGCCCTGTATCCCCCGGCGGCCGATGCCGTGCTGCCCACTACCGAGGCTCCCCAGCCGACGGTATACGAGGTGGAGGACGCGCTGCTGCAGTGCTCACGAGCGCAACTGCCGATCCAGCGTGCGAACCAGGAGATGGTGTGCCCGGTGGAGGCGGAGAGCATTGAGCAGGTGCAGCACAGCCTCTCGGAGAAGTGCCTCATTGCGAACCTGTCCGATTTCAGCCTCACCTTCACGGGCGAGATAGCGTCGCGACTGCCCCTCGAGGTGGACTTGGCTCATTTTGTCATGAACTGCTGCACACTTGGCCACGGCGAGGTCGGCGTCATTGTGGCCGGCGTCTGCGCTCTGCCATACCGATTCCCGACCGGCGAGTCAGCAGAGGGGTTTGCCTCGTGGAAGAGGTGTGTGATCGAGACACGTCAAGAGTACGCTGGTGACATTGCGAATCAGAGCGATCTCTTGGCCGATGTGCTCGTGTTCCTGGAGTGGTGGCGACTCAAGGCGAGCGGAGCCTCGACAGCGGACTTTGTGGTGAAGCTGCAGCTGAAAGAGGATCGCCTCGAGCACGTGCGCGGGCTCATCACCTACCTGCGCGTCCAGATCTCTGACTACGCTTTCGTCGACGACCTCGAGGACGAGGCAACGCTGTCGGCGGTGATGCAGAGCATCAAGTCAAACGCGTCCATCTTTACCTTCTTTGAAGCTGTCGCCCTCGCTCGCCGGCTCTTCTTTGTACGCGACGCCGGCTCCATCAACGTCAAGGATCGGGCTGGTGCCTTGGTCTTTGTGCGGACGTCGAAGAAGGTTGTGCCCAACACCGCCAGCCCGAGCAGCGTGGTGTGGGAGTCCGGCGCCGCCTTGGTCGCTGTGGACCTGCGTAATCTCGTTAGCAACATCACCTGCGCTCGAGTTTCGGCGGTGAACAACACGTACCTGTTTGCGGCACTGCTGCTGTTGTACCCGCAGGTGGAGTACTCGGCCCCAGTCGAGGTGCCCTCCAAAGGTGGCCGCGTCGTGTACTTTGGCATCACGTGCAACCGCCAGATGAAGCGCTTTCGCATCAGCATCGGTGAGGCTGCGCAGATTCTTGACTTCCGAGAGAAGTGGAACTATGCAATACGGTACCTGCAGGTCCTCCGCACAGCAAAGAAGCCGCTATCGCGGCACAAGTTCAACTTTATGCTGAAGGAAGAGGACCGCCACTTCGATTTGGAGGAGCTGCGTGCGGAGGTTCAGCGGGAGCTGCAGAACCTCGTGACCGAGATAGAGGTGGCGGAGCACCAAGCAAGCTTCACTACTCATGGGGTGCACTGCCTTGCGCCAAAGCAGGTGGCAGGGGTTGTGGACGGCGTCGACGCGTCCGACGTGGATGTGAGCAGGAAGTTCCACGACGGCGACCTCTGGGCAAGTTCCTTTGCCTCTAAGACGGACACCCCTGCAACCATGGCGGCAGCCACGAGCATTACCGCCAACCACGCGCCCACTGCAGCACAATCACCAGCTCTTACGTTCCCGACGAATGCGGTCAGCATCGATGATGACGAGGACGACGAAGTTGAGGTGATGGGGGAGCTGTATTTCCGCATGAACGGCCCCATCATTGACGATGACGAGTAGAGTCGATCTAGATGGCGGAAGGAGACAGGGAGCAACGGAAGGAAGGAAGTAGCGTACGAGAGAAGACGCGCGCAGCCCTCAATGACGGCGACACAGGAAGATACGGAGGCAAGAGTGCAAATAAAAAAAAAGAACCGCAAGATTCTACACACACACACACACGCACACAATGATATTACGACGGGTACGAAAGGAGCGGTACTGCTGTGTGTCTCTGTGTGTGGGAGGACTGACTTCTACTAGGTGGTGGGAGAATGGTGGTTGCTGCAGGTTTCGAGCAAGAGAAAGAGGCACACTGTGCGCCTCTGCGCATGTGCGTATATATGTGTATGTGTATGTGTATATATATGTATATGTGTATGTGCCTGCGTGTGAATAACACTCTTATCTTTTTGTTGTTGTTTGACTGACTGGCCTCATTCATTTTGCGCCTCATGCCGGTGCAGTACCACGCCGCTTTCACTTGCCCGCCTTCCGCTTTCCTTTGTATCTCTCCGCTGTGAAGTGATCTATCACAAATTCTCTCTCTGCCGCTATTCGTGTATTGAGAAGGTGGCCGAGTGGATGTATGCGGAGGATGCACCTTGGGAGCATGTACCACGGTGGTTCACCAGAGGACGGATGTCCTTGCCACGCTGTGTGAGCCTGCGCTCCGACGATGCATGAGGTGGTGTTGGATGGATTCATGTGTCAACTTTCTCGTCCCTCGCTCGTTCCTCTACCCCCTCTCTCGTTGTCCTAAACCTTCCCGGCCTGCTTGTCGACTGCCCTTATCCTGCGTTCTCTCTCTTCGTATGTTTGAGCAGGCGGTGCTGTTGGCGTATACAGTGCGGGGCACAACAAAAAAGGAGAGAAGAGGCGAACCACCACAACGGTCGCGCGGATGAAGCGCCCCCTCCCTCCCCAAAACGCAAAATGGCGTTGCGTTCTCTCTGTCTCTCGTTTAAAGCGGGCCTTTTCCCACTTTTCGTTTTTTTTTTTCAACCCGACAACACTCGTGTATGCATCTGTGTGTCCCTTTATCCTTGCGTGTGTATGTGTGTATGTGTGTGTGTGCGTGTGTGTGTGTGTTTGTGTATGTGGACATTACGGTGATGTGTGCAACGGCGAACTGGATAAGGCGACGCGCGGCGAAGATGAAGGAGGAGGAGGGGGGATGGAAGCGTGGTGTGTGTGTGTGAGTATAGTGCGTTTGTCCTTTGCGTGTGCGTGTTATACCTGGGGCTGCGTTCACGAGAAATGGCACGCTGATTTGTTTTTGTTTTGGGCGAAGTTTGACATGCCGTCAAACAGTAAGCGCACCACCCCTCGCCAATGACAATGATAGGGCACAATCCGTTGTACGTGGGATGGTGGTGGTGCTATTCGCGTCAACTTGTCACGTTTCTGGACCTCGATGGCCGATGGAGCGTGAGAAAGAGGGTGGGAAGGGTAGGGAGTGAGAGAGGGGCGTGGGGGGCACGGGCCATCAAGGATGGCATGTGCGTTGCTGCAGGCGCGTGAACGCACAACTCTCAGCTTAGTACGCCAGTCGCTTTTCTTTTCCCTCCCCAATATACGCAATACCCGCTCTTGATGATGGATGGTTCTTTTTTTTCTAGACATGTGCACCGAGGGCTGCGCACCCTCGCACATGAACACACATGCTGGCTTTGAAGGCCGCCATGGCTGGAGATCACTCCGATTGGTCGCCACGCGCTCCCCGCTTTCCGGCGGTGCACCACGTCTCAGTTCTTTCCGACGAAACCTTCACTGAGGCCAAATGAAGAAAAAATCAAACAAATCTACAGTTATGCCACACCCCTCAAAAACATAAAATATTTACATTTCTGGAGCGCAGTGATTGCAAGACGACAACGCGAGGGCTTGATATTGATCGGAGAGCGAGTGTGTCCGATGTTGGCAGAGGGGCCCTTTTGCACCTACAACAAGGTCGTCTCGCATGCGAGAGAGAGAGTCGCATCAGGCAGCTGCCGACCGCCGCTAATGTGTATGCATGTGTGTGTGGGGGGGTAGAGGGGAGTCGGTGATGAGGTGATCAGATGGAAGCGACACTCCGCGTACCGGGAGATGCCAGTGCCTCTCTTGACTGTGTTGGTCACATGGGACAAATAGTATTACGGAGCTTCTGCCTGTGTTCTGCTGTTACACTTGCATCCACTTTCCTTCTGTTTCTCCGTCCCCGGACATGTCCCCCCCCCCCCCCCCATACGCACTTGTGTGTGTGCGTTTCTCTTTCCTTATCTCATCCTTTGTCCTACACTGACTATTATTATTGCTGCTGCTGCTGAAATGGACAAACGCGACCGTCGTATCACAGTGTGCTAGCCGATGCACGCGCTACTTCACTAGGCGCACCGCTCGACGCACGTACATCTTTACCGCGACCCTAACTCGCGAGCAAGCCTAACAGCCACTGGGAAAGCAGCAAGCGCGTGCTTGTCTCGTTGCTCTGAACCGAAATCGCTCTCACAGACGCGAGGGCAGCTGCCACGGCGAACATTACAGGGTTTTGTGGGCGAACAACAACCCCGAGGCAGACACTCGACAGACTTGAAGGATCGTCGCCCTCAACAGAACATCGAAATCAGCAACGGCGTTGCCGGGTACCTCGGAGCGCTATACGGCCCATCATCAGCCCCGCCATCACAGCACGTCATTTTGCTTACCCTTCCTTTTTCTCTACACCCATGGCAGAGCAGTCCGTGAATGCGACGCTTATGCGACGTCGCCAGCGCCGCCCCGATCTTCAAAGCACGTTCGATGTGCCGGAGGATGTACGGCAGTCCCTGGAGCAGGTGGCGCGAGCCCTCTTCGTTGCGGCACCGTCCTCGGCATTGGCGGCCAAGGTGGTGCGCACGACGGACGCCGCACTTCAGGAGCTCCTTCAGCTTTCCCTCACCCCAGAGCAGCAGCTGCACGCCATCTCGAAAATGACGGGCGCCATACGTGAGATCCCCAAGTCTCGGCTGGCGGCGACTTTCACTGAGTCGACTGGTGAGCTCCACTCATGGAGCCGCACCCTAGCACTGGAGGCAGTGGTGCCGCTGCTCCTCGACTGCCGCGTGCGCTATCTGCATCGAGCTCTCATGACTCTGCTGCGAACGCTTCTACCTGCACCAGACGCCGCCGCGGAGGCGACTGTGCGTGAAATGTACGTTGCACGCATCCTGCACAGCGCCAAGTCTTGGGAGGCAGACACCGCTACCGCCATGAGACCTGTGGCGGCGCTTGGTGCCCGCAGTGACACCTCCGAGGCTGCCGCCGCAGTGTACTTCCCGTGCAGCTCGGAGGATCGAGGCACCACTATCCCCGCTGCGCGAAGCATTTACGACTGTAGTGCTGAGCGCGATCGGGTGTTGAACTTCCTGAATGCAATAGATGGATTGACAAGTACGTTGATGCCCATGATGCCTGGCATATTCAAGGACACGTTTCTGGACGTGCTGCCGCTGCTTGCCGACAGCTTCCAGTGGGTCGTTGTTAACGCGACTAGCCACAGTCGTGTCCAGGCTAGCAACGCACCGGATGCAAGTGATGGCGCAGGCACGCTGTCACGGCTGACCAACGAGGCTGCGCAAAGTGTGACCAATGCGGATGAGGAGGCCAGAAACGGTGTGGCGGTGGCTGTGCCACCGGTAGATCATAACGCCGACGCTGCTGCTGTGTTTGGCGAAGATCTCGAGCACATTCGCTTTTGTGTCCGCGTAGTCGCCGCGTACATCCACAAGTACATGGACTCGCTTACACTGGCGATGGCGTCCGGTGCTACCGGCGACAGCGTGCGCCGCGATCTGACGTGTCTGCTGCAACCCGCCATCGTCATGCTCTACTCGCCCATTTTCCCAAAGGATGTTCTGAACGCGGTTGGACTACTGGTGGCGTCGATCTTGACGGTGCGCACGTGCGACGCGTGGCTGTTGGCCTTCGTATGCGCCGCGCTACACGACGACGTTGCCCAATGCACAGGCGGTGCTTCCAGGCTTCTCGGCGCGGAGGCGTCCACCGACAGCGTCCCCGAGTTGCAGAAGAGTGGAACCGCCGGTGCTTTGTCGCTCGTGCACCTTTTTGCGCAGGCAGACGTGGCTCTGCGCATCGTGTCAGCAGCGAACCCGCGAGAGGCAGCTCAGGCTGATGGTGGCGCTGGGGCTAAGGCCCTGCACGACGTCTTTTCCCACTTAACACCCAATGGCTGCTTTGCGCTGCTCAAGGGCATTCTGGCGCACACGTCGGCGCCGATTCGCGGGGACTGGATGTCGCTTGGGTTTCTACTGAGGCCTCTACCGTGGACCTCGCTGTCGGCGACTGGGGCGGAAAACGCGCCGAGCAATGTCTCGCATGGCACTGTCGTAGCCTACGACATCATTTTGCAGGCGGCGCAGCAGTACTGCAACGTTGTGCAGGAGCCGGAGACGCGATTTATGGCTATTCAGACGGTGGACAGCGTCGTACGCCACGTCATCTCGGTTCTGACGATCGCCGTCAAGGCGCTCGCGCAGTCTGCGAAGAACGAGGGTGCCGCCGCTCTCACGAAACTGGCATCATCCCAGTGTGCGCTAGAGTGTGCGACGCCGGAGGTGCACCAGGCAACGGCGCTTCGTCGACACCTCTCTTCGCTCTGCACTTCATCGCCAAAGTTGCAGAACGCACTCTCCTACGCCACTCAGCTCATCATGGCGCTGTGGGATGACGGCACACAGCAGATGTCCGGTGCCCTCTACGGTACGTACGGCGAGATCTTGAGGATACATGCGCTGCTTCGCGGTAGCGCCTCTCATGCGCCTGGCGAGCAGATCGACCGTGGCGTCGACACCTCTGTGGCGCTCGATCAAGTCCTTCAAGCCCAAGCAGAGCGCCGCGGAAAGTACCACGCGCTTCTTGGCTTGCTCTCTATGATGCCGCTGGGCGACTTCATCGCAGCGCTGCAGCGGCACTATGGATACCCCAACGCCGCAGCAGACGCTGTCTCCGCCTTTTCCCGCACACTGTTGACAGGGGCGAGCAATCACAAGATTGGCAACGTAGCCGGCGACGTCTTTGCCCATTTAGCGCGAGGCATTGCGAAGGCACCGCCAGGCTCTGCGATCGCAGGCTGCAGCTGCGACGGCGAAACAGCCGAGTATGTAATGCGGCGTGGCATCATCGAGCCGCTAGCACGCGCGATCACAGAGAAAGGCTACGTTGGTGTCTCGTCCAACGTCAGTGAGGCGGTGAACATATCGCACATAACCGCCCACTTTGTGGCGCCCTTGGTGAAGCAGGACCCAGCGTGTCTGCGCGCCATACTCACCGCCGTCGCCGCGAACTTGGACGGCGCTTCCTATGGGCAGTCCTCGCTGCCCAGCACCGTGGCAGCACCAGAGTACGAGCGCGTTGAGCAAGGCGTCGTCGAGACGGTCGCTCGCGCGCGTGGCGTCGGGGTGGACATTACGCCCTACCTTGTCCCTGGCAGTACTACACTGCGGGTGCTGGAGGAAGGTAGCCGCAGCCTCAACTACGAGGTGCGCAATACAGCTTTGTGTCTCTGCGTGCTAGGCGCCAAGAAAATCCAAGCCGTGCAGCCGTGGCAGCTGCGCAGGGTGGAGGAGTACATCATCTTTAACATGCACCTCGGCGGAGACAGCACCGCACGCAAAGGACTTCTAGAGATGGTAAAGAAGTGGGTGCGTCGACTCATGGAGAGCTACGCCAGCAAACCCCAGAACGGGCCATCGGCATCGGCAGCGGCTTTGGCGACGCCCAAGAAGGTGCACACGAAGGGTGAGCGGCAGGAGGACGCGGTGGCGGCTGCCCAACGCTCTGGTGCAACGTCGCTGGTGGCGGTTTCCGCCAGCGAGCCGGACTTGCAGCTGGAGCTGGGCACCGCGGCGTATCGGGTGGCGGTGATGGATCACTGCAGATGCCTCTCGAGCATCTTCGCCCAGAACATCGGCACGAGCGCTGACGCGGGTGCCGGGCTTTCGGTGGAGCGGCGCGTCGCGGCCATGATGGGGTACTTCATTCTTCTGCAAGGGCTGCGCACACATGTCGCCAAGAAGGAGGCTATGCAATGGGCTGTCGCCACGGAACCGGTGAGCGGCGGCGCCGCATTGCCGCTGCTGCACATCTGCGTCGTACCATCTCTCCTTGCCGCGCTGTCGGATGGCTGGTCGCAAGCGCGTGAGAGCGCCCGAGAGCTGCTGCGCGCCTTCTGCGAGTTGGCCCCAACGGCGGTGTTCATGGCGACTAACGGCATCGACGGCGGCAGCGCCGCCTCTGCGTCCGCTATGGCGACGCGCGCTCATCAGGATCTACTCCGTGCGCAGACGTTCCGCAACGCTGAGGGCGCTGTGGGGCGGTTTCTCATCTTCACCACGCTCACAGCGGAGGCGCAGGAAGCCACGAGGCAGCGTCCACTGGAGGAGCTTGAGCGTCTCAGCGGCCTGCTGGAGCGAGAACGCACGTCTGTGGAGGGCAAGTGTGCCGAGATGAGCGCGATGCGTGGCACCAAGGTATACACCTACATTCAGGCAAACCCGCTCCACGGCACCCTCTCACTTTGCGCTGAGCTGCTAAGCCTCATGGCGTCGGTCGAGTGCCGAGCCGCCGCGGCTTCCCCGTCGTCGCTGCTGACGCTGGCGTGCACGAATCTCTTGCAGTGCTGCTGCCTTGTCCTGCGCACGTGCAGCTCACTGGTGGGCACGGAGACAGTGACCGCCGGCGCTACTGCGTCGTCGGTCGCGGACGAAGTCGTCGACTGCCGCGGCCATGTCTACGACCGCAGTCGGCCCGAGGCGGAGTCCGCGATGCGGGGAGTGGTGAACAACACCTGGCTCAGCATGCGCGTCGCCGCAGGCTCCATCACGCGCCTCTTGAAGGTACGACCAGTGCACGCCATGCCGTTCGCTGCCGTCCATGCAGCCGCCTACGAACTCGTGCATGCGCTGCTCCTCACGAAGCATAACGGGGTGATGCGTTGTGTCCGTGAGGCGCTCAAAGCCCTCGCGGTCACACTGGTGCGTTCGCGTCAAACGCTGTTCTACCAACTCCCGGCAGAGCTGCTCGAATACTTGATGGGGCCGGAGGGCGTCACCTCTGGACATGTCACCCGCATGCTGCGGCGCAGCCAAGGCCTCCCGCATGCTATCCTTGCAGTGCTCGAGGCGGAAGACACGACGGTGCCGTGCTGCCTCTTTCCATCAGCGATGAGGCAACTTCTGCGCGTTGCACGCAGCGACATCGCCGGCGCACATGCGCTGGGCGGCGCCGAGACCGCGCCTCTCGGCGTTTCTGTGGAGACGGTGCGGCATAGCCAGCGCTCCAATGCGCTCAACGTGATGAAGTTCATCTTCGAGGACAAGGTGTTTGCCGACCGCGCTGTCGCGTACATCGAGGAGGCGTTCTCCTTAGCAACGGAAGGCTTCCACGACGCCAGTTGGTACACGCGCAACAGCTCGCTCATGCTCTTCTCCGCCGTCATCCACCGTTTCGTCGGCGAGCACCCGTCGACCGGCGGCTCTGGTGTGAACACCTCCCTGCACGACGTCGCAAAGCGCATGCCGCGCGGCGTCGCCTACGCGTACGCGGAGCTGACGAGAGGGGGGCGATCGGGCCAGGAAGCGAAGGGCGAGGACGGCGGTGCCGCCTCCGCTGCCGAGGTAAGCGTTGCTCTTTTCCCGGTGCTGCAGCTTCTGTCAATGCTATCGCCAGATCCGCCGCATCTCATCACCAAGGTCAGCCACGGCGAGTCGGACGACGCGGCCCGCATGATAGAGGCTGTAATGCAGTGCGCCGGCTCGCCCAGTTTGATGGTTCGCTCCGCCAGCGCGGTGGCGCTGTGCTGTTTGGTGCCGCTCTCCTCTCTTCGGAGGACGATTGAGCAGACTCGGCGTGGCTTGTCGCTAGAGCTGCTGCAGCCGCATCGCTCTCTCACGGACTCCGCGAATCACGCGGGTCCACTCAAACAACGTGGGGGCGCCGCTGGCGGGGGCTTGAACTCGTGTCATGGCGCGGTGCTGCAGCTGCTGCAGTTTCACGCTCAGTACGTCGGGACGCTGCGCCACGACTACAGACAGAAGCGCAGTAGCTACGCCACACCGACGGTTGCGGAGACGGTCATTCAGGCCATTAGCGAGGCTCTCCTCTCTTGTCAACAAGCGCTCGTCCGGGCCTGCACTGTGAGCGCAACTGTAGCGGCTTCGCTGTTCGCCTTATTGGCAGATATCGTCTTCTATGGCGCGCGACACAAGCTAAGCCCGGGACAGCAGCACGCAGTGCGCGGCATGTGCGTTGAGGCTATGAGCGCTTATCTTAAGGCGCGCCATGTCGTCTCGGAGCGTGGCAGCGTGATGGAGGGTGTAAGTGCCATGCTCGTGTTTCTGGCTGCGCAGCGTGAAAGGGCCCCGATCGGGCATTGGACGGGGGTGGAGCAGGCGCGGTTAGCTGAACTGCTGCAAGAGGAGGCCGCCGCCCTTAGCATCCGGCGCGGCGAGCACAACCTCATCTCGTGGGTCATGACGCAGCTCCGGCACTACTCGGACGCGGCCGATGCTCTCAACAGGGCGGACGTTGCGGTGGTGCTGCGCGTGATATCACGCGATCTGCGCTGTGACCTTCCACAGCTGGCGCTGAAGTCATTGACGGAGCTGTTTGACGGCGCCGCAAGCTCCGCGTCGCCCATGACGATGACGATCGGGTGCATTGCATGGGGGCAGCTTGTCTCGCACATGCGTTTTGCTGCCATGGCCATGGCACTGACGAACAAGACGGCCGGTGCGACCACTGCTCCGCCCAATTCATCCGACCTCTCCAGCTTCGACGCTGGGCAGCAGACTCCTGCTCTCAAGCAGTTGCATGCAACGCTTCTCTCTCTCCTTACTCTGTCTGCCGACGGTGACGACTCCACGACGGCCACGCCGCTGCACAACTCGGATGCCTGCAGCGCGGCGCTCGACTTCCTCACCACGCATGACATTTGTGTCTCTGACGCCCACGCTGTGTCCCCTGCCGTTGCGCACCTCTTGTCCTACTACTGTGAGCCGGGGCAGCCACTGGAGTCTCGCTTGGCAGTAGTGAAAGCACTGCGCACCGCACAATCCTTTTTGCGCTGCAGCGCCGCAGCCGCGACGTCTTCGGCGGCGTCGACATGCCCGGCGAGTGCTGTCACGCTTTTTTTGGTGCTGTTGCGGTTGCTGGTGGATGACACATCGGAGATTCGTGAAGCGGCAGCGGCTATTTGCTCTCGCGGCATGTGGGGCGCACACGAGGCTCCTCGAGACCAAGTGTCCTGTCTCCTCGCGGTTGTGCGCCTCCTGCGTCGGCTGTACGACGCTGGCCTCTTGTCTGGCGTCGACGCGCTCAGGTCCGTCATGTCTCTTGCAGACTCGCCAACGACTGCGTCGGTTGTTGTCGGGGCCGCACCGGCGGAGGAGGCCGGCGACGGGGAAGAAGTCGCCGGTAGCGACGACGAGGATGTCCTGTTTCAGAAGGAAGCGGCGAACATGTTTGCCGAGAAGACAGTTCTGTCACATCTTGCTGCGCACATCTTGGGCAATGCCACCAGTGACGCTGCGACGATGCCGGTCTGCTTCTCCGTGTATGACAGCTTCCTGGTGTAACGGATGCATTCCGCGCGCCCCTCCACTTTGTCGGACTTGCGTGAAAGCGCACTTGACCGTCCGGTGTGGGGTTTTGAGGCAGAACGAAAGAGGGGATGAGGGGAGGTGCCGTAGGCGGTCCGTGATTGGCTGTCGTTTGTCCCTCCCCTCCCCGTTTTCTCCTTCGTGTCCCCCGCACATTCTCCGCTGCTGGAGCTGTTTCGTTTGGTTTCTTCGCTTTTCTTTTTGTGTTTTAATGTAAGGAGTGTGCAAGGAGGAGGGAGGAAGGGCGAAAAAAAGCTCTACCAGCAGCGCAACCGACGAACTCCCCGCATGTCTCCCGATTCCGCGTAAGGCGGCATTGCAAAGCACGCCGCCGCCGTGTATACAGCCACCACCACCACCACCACCACCACCACCACCACCACCACCACCACCACCACCACCACCACCTTTCTCTCTCTCTCACGACCGCGCCACTAACAAGACGACGCTCTTAAAAGGAAGCGATAACGAAAAGCTCTTAGCGCAGTTGAGAGGCGTTGATACGCACCCAAGAAAAGACGTTCTGCAGAACACAGTGATGCTGCACACCCCACAGGAGCGCAAAGCAGTGCCTTCGCTCGCCGGCAACTTTTGGTTCATCATCTGCTGCCCGTCCGTCCCTCGAGCTGGCTGAGCACCTTCTGCTGAGAGATGTCCCATGGCTCCTGCGGAGCAGTTCACCTCAGCGCCGTCTTTAGTACTTTTCGGTCTCTTGTGGCTCCATGCCTCTACTCATCTCACTAATGTATCGGTACACTAGGTTTTTTTGACCTGCACATCCCCATCGTGCACACACACACACGCACACGCACGCACACACACACGGTCGCGAACATGTTGGGATGGTCTGGGACGCGCTTCGCAGCCGCCCTGCACCTTCGTCGGAGCGTTTGTTCACCGTGCTCCGCTGCAACGCAAGGTTCTCACGCACGCGCACCACGCGCCTTGTCCTCCAGCTCTTCGGTCGTGGCTCTCTTCGGTCCCGCTCGAGGGTTCAGCGGCACAGCTCGTCGTTTCAGCGGCACCTTCCACTACCGAAAGGTGCGCCTCACGCCCGAAGACGCGCTCGATCCCCTTACGAAGCCAACCAACATCGACAAGGCAGCCTTGCACGTCGTCTCGGTGCCCATCGGAAACTTGAAGGACTTCTCCTTGCGGGCCCTCGATGTGCTGCGCGGCGTCGACTACATCATCACCACCGATCGCCCTGCTACCAAGACTCTCCTGGATCTCGTTAACATCCCCAACCAAGGTCGTCTCATTCACTATAGCCGCGGAAATCGCAGCACCTCGCGCGAAAAGCTGGTGGAGTTGCTAAAGGGCGGGCGCAGCATGGCACTGGTCACTACGAGCGGCACCCCGTGCATTGGTGACGTTGGCGGGGAGCTGGTGCAAGAGCTACAGAAGAGTGGTATTCGCGTCACAGCCGTGCCGGGGGCGTCAGCCCTGATGAGCGCGCTGGCGATATCTGGTTTGACGACTTCTGCGTACGAATCGGCGAAGAACCACAAGAGAGGCGCTGACGCAGCCGCCGACGGCGACGCCGGCCTCTCCCCTCAGACCTTTGAGGACGGCTCTTTTTTTTTTGGAAACGTGCTACCCAAGTCTCACGGGGCGAGACTCCGGATTCTCCGCACTATCGTTGCCCCTGCCACATTCCCGTGCGTCTTCTACGAAGTTCCGCACCGGCTGGTGATGGTGCTGCAGGACATCGCATCTGTGCTGCCACATCGGTTCGTCCACGTCACGCATGAGCTGACGAAGCTGAACGAATCCTTGCACGCTGACACAGCGGAACGACTCGTTGGTTTCTACCTCCGTCAAGAAGCACAGATGCTGGTGAAGAAGGGGCAACTTGTGCTGGTGATTGCCGGTGCGGGACCGAAAGAGACGGCGGCGTGGCTGGAGAAGGAGGCGGCGAAGCGGCGGCGTTTGCGCCGCACAGTCAGCGATCTTATGAAGGATGCCCCGCCTGCGGCATCGTCGCACCTGGAATCGGCGCCGGGCACCGGAGGGACAAATGCAGCGGCGTCATCATCAGCAAAGTCGAGTGTGACTACAGCCAAGGAGGAGCGGCGGCAGCGTAGGAAACAGCGAGCTGAGCTGCGGCGCTTGCGGCAGAGGAAGAAGCGCGAGCGCCTTATTCGGGCGATCGAATCTGAGCAGGAGAGACTGCGAGTCGTCCTTTCCATTAATCGAAACGACGCTAGCCGGCTAATGTGAGAGCGGTGGAGGTGTGACCGAGTGATGGAAGACGAAGCAGTTGCCAAGCGTGTTGTCGCTCTCGCGCTCACCTACGGCGGTTGGGCCGCGAGGGAGTAGTGGGCGGGTCGTTGCCGGCAGCGTGCGCCTGAGCAGTGGAGACGACTTCACCAAGCACCGTCCCGGAGTGCCAAGACACGCGCGACTCGTTGACGTTGTCTACGCCTCCACTTTCTTTCGATTGTGTGATGGTGTTTTTTGTTATCTGTTTAAACTACCACCACAGCTGATCGGCCGCTTGTCGATCTGCGGGTCTTCACAGGGATCAAAGGCGATCAACCCTACGTCTACACACAGATGGTTGAAGAGAAAATAAAGAGAACGGCACTGCGGATGAAGGACTTCTTCAGTCATGACTGCGTACCACCTGCACCCCGAGAAAAGGTGGTGAACACGAGGGGTTGCCCGTAGAGAGAGGGAGAGCTGTAATTGATGCTACCTTGCTCCCTCATAGCCTTTTCCCTTTACTGGATGCCCCCGGCGCTGAGGTCGCCCTGCGGGGCCCGAATTGTCTCGTTTTTCTCTTCGTTTTCCTTCCCTCTCTCACACCTCTCTCCCATGCTCTGTCGCAGCGAATCCAATTTCTTGTCGACTCTCTGTTTCTCTTGCTTGGCTCTTCCCACTCAATCACCCGTCTGCAACACCTGCCGCCCCCTTCGCTCCCCTCCTCCCTCCTAACCTCGCAGGTAGTTGTCCGAAGCACTGTTCCCTATTGTCTATAACACAAACCTCGTCCCCTCTCCGTTCATTCATCCTCAGTTGATCGAGGCCCGAGCTCTTTTGCCGACCATCCAACGTGCAACGTGACGCTAAGCGAAACAATCCCCCCACACACACATACGAAGAAAAAAGCTGTGCTCTCTTCTAGTCATTGGAGTTGTGGCTGCTTTGTGCATCGGTCCCTCTCTCTCTACATATATATCTATATATGTGTCTGTGCACTCTCAGCCCTTCACCCATACATCCTCTCCTGCTTCTCACACCACCCCTCCCTGACATACTTTGCGTTCGCGTTAAGCGAAGTCGAAAGAGCTCCTTATTCACTGGCGCTTAGTTCCATCATAAACCCCACATCCTTTTCACACACACACAGAACGAATCCCTTATTCTCCATGTCAAACGACCTCGGTATTATCGGTCTCGGCGTCATGGGCGCGAATCTCGCCCTGAACATCGCCGAGAAGGGATTTAAAGTTGCCGTCTTCAACCGCACCTACGCGAAGACGACGTCGTTTCTCAAGGAGCATGAGAGCGAGAAATTTGCCGCCAACCTGAATGGATACGAAACCATGAAGGAGTTCGCTGCGTCCCTCAAGAAGCCGCGCCGCGCGTTCATTCTCGTCCAGGCCGGCGCCGCTACTGACTCTACAATCGAGCAGCTCAAGGAAGTGTTCGAGAACGCCGACATCATAATCGACACTGGCAATGCGAACTTCAAGGACCAGGACAAGCGCGCCGCGCAGTTGGAGAGCCAGGGTCTCCGCTTCCTCGGCATGGGCATCTCCGGTGGTGAGGAGGGTGCGCGCAAGGGGCCGGCCTTCTTCCCGGGTGGCACACCAAGCGTGTGGGAGGAGGTGCGCCCGATCGTGGAGGCGGCTGCGGCCAAGGCTGAGGACGGACGCCCGTGCGTGACTTTCAACGGCAAGGGCGGCGCTGGCTCCTGCGTGAAGATGTATCACAACGCTGGAGAGTACGCCGTGCTGCAGATCTGGGGTGAGGCATACAGCGCCCTGCTTGCCTTCGGCTTCGACAACGATCAGATCGCCGACGTGTTCGAGTCGTGGAAGGCGGATGGCTTCCTTAGATCCTACATGCTCGACATCTCCATTGCCGCTTGCCGAGCGAGGGAGGCAGCAGGCAACTATTTGTCAGAGAAGGTCAAGGACCGCATCGGCTCCAAGGGCACCGGCCTCTGGTCTGCCCAGGAGGCTCTGGAGGTTGGCGTGCCAGCGCCCTCGCTCAACATGGCCGTCATCTCACGCCAGATGACCATGTACAAAGGGGAGCGTATCGCCAACTGCAAGGCATTTCCTAACTTCCCTCGTGGCCCTTCTGAGGAAGCCACGGACAAGTCCCCGAACTCCCCCGAAGCGAAGCAGCTGTACCACGCCGTCAGCCTTTGCATCATCGCGAGCTACGCGCAGATGTTCCAGTGCTTGCGCGAGCTGGACAAGGTGTATGGATTTGGCCTGAATCTGCCCGCCACGATCGCCACCTTCCGCGCCGGCTGCATTCTGCAGGGCTACCTGCTAGGGCCCATGACCAAGGCCTTCGAGGAGAACCCGAACCTGCCCAACCTGATGGACGCCTTCACCAAGGAGATAGCGGCGGGCCTTGATGACTGCCGTCAGATTCTCGCCAAGCTCACAGTGAACACGGCAGTGTCACTGCCGGTCATGATGGCCTCACTGTCCTACATCAACGCCATGTATACGGAGACTCTTCCGTACGGACAGCTGGTGTCGTTGCAGCGCGACGTCTTTGGCCGCCACGGCTACGAGCGCACGGACAAGGACGGTCGCGAGTCGTTTGAATGGCCCGCACTGCAGTAGACAGTAGCTCTCACCTAGCCGCTCTCAGATAGCCGCTCAACCGCTTCCCTTCACCCCCTCTGCCAGTTGAGTGCCTTCCCGGCTCTCCGGCCACAGCTGCCCCGGCCACGCGTGGCACACACCGCACTCACGAAAAGCGCAGACAAAGGAGCATGTAAGACAGGGGCACACCCACGCAGGACTTTGGCACCCCATTCCGCTCTCAGACACCTGCGCGTAGCTCACCGTTTTTTTTTTTCGCTCTTCGTTAGCCCCCCCTCCCCCNCGTCCCCTCCCCCCCCACACACACAGACGCACAGAAACACCTCCACTGACAAGGGAACACCTCAATGCGTGTGGCATCTCAAGGTCCAGTGCATTCTCCACTCCGTGTGTGAGGAAGCCAAGCAGCTCACCCACCCCCTCCCGCCCTATCTCTCCCCCGTGATGCCGAACCACCTCTGGTGGTGACAGGGGCAAGCACCTACGGCCTAGGGGAGGTCAGAGCGGTGTGTCGCTGCTGATGTCGGCTCTCAGGCCCTGGATGGCGTTGGCGTCGAAGCCTCCTGCGACAGTGGATACACCTGTGCCATCCATGTGGTGGGCAGAGTATCAGCGTGGCTGGAACGTATCCCATCCCTGGCCCTGACACTGCCTACTGGTGTGTGGCGCCTGCGCGTCACCCCGAGGGGGATGCGCCAGCTGGCGACCGGCAAAATGGGAGCAGCTGTGAAGCGACCCACTGGGCGGGTGAGTTGCTGAGTGTGGGACACGGGCCGTGCTCGGGCGACTGTGTGGGTGCACTGCTGTGAGGCGTGTCTGGCGCTGCTTCGCATGAGAAGAGGAGGCCTGTGGAAGGTCGGGGTAGAGTGGAACTGATCGTGTGCGGCGATTGATGCTGCAACGCTTTTTTTGTCCGCCCGCCATACATCTTAGCTGGCGTGTAAGAGACTCCATCCTCTGATGGCGTATCGTTTCTCCTAGCCTCTCTTCTTGCCACCCCCCCCCCCTCTGTTCCTCTACAGCAGGTGGAAGAGCACCTGTCCAGCGTGCTGCCTTTTTTTTCTCCAGCAGGAGTGACGAAATCTTCTTCGACAGTGGAACAGGGAGGAGCCGCTGGTTGTTCAGCGGGGACGGCTGCGGTGTTTTGGGGAATTTGCAGGGAGCGAAGTGAGCCCAACGATAATGGCCGTGCACGCGAAGCGCTCTCAAAGAGGAGCGTCGCGGGATGGGATTGCTTTTTTTTTGCTTGGTCACTGGCAGCTGTATGAATGAGTCGGGTGCTGCTGGCGGAGCGAGTTGAGTGAGGGAGGGGAGGAAGGCGGAGACGGAGGAGATGGTCGGCTAACCCTCCTACCGCTCTTGTCAACGCGCACTGGTTCACCGGCGGCGCGTTTTCATATTTTATTTTCTGTCTGTTTTGTTTTTGTATACAACACGAGCGAAACACACATCGTCAAGACACGGTGATCGGAAGAGACAACCAACGATAACGGAACAAAAAGGACAGAGAGGGGGGGGGGAACGAGAAGAATGCGAAAAGGACGTGCAAGGTGGGGCGCAACAACAAAAAAAATTACACAGTGAAGAGGACTTAAAGGCACAAGGGAGATGCTGTGCTATGCTTGTATACCGTCCCGCTTCATTCATGTATCGCCCTTCTTGTTTTGTCCTGTTGTTTTTGCTTGCTTTCTTTGCCTTTTCGTCTTCGCCTTGTCGTGTTTCGTCTACCACTGCCACTGCAGCCAAGTATGGGGCTACGAAGGCTCTTATTACACGCACACACACACACACAACACACGCACTCCCCTCCCTCTCAGGCTCAAACGCTTTCTCTACTTTCGCTTCTTTGCTCTCATTTTGTGCGTTTTTCCGAAATTTTTTTGTGCGCAGTTGTGTGCGTGGCGTGAACGAAAAGGGAGACAAAATCATGTGTCTGCCTGTTTGTGTGTGTGTGTGTGTGTGTGGATATGAGGAGGCGTGGTGCGGCGTGCGGATGTGAGCATGGGTATGTTGTCTGTGCGTCGTTACCTTTACGAGTGTGTCCTGCGCGCAGTAGTTGAGTGTATGGAGGCATGATGGAGCAGTGCGCTGTATCGCGCTTCCATCGCACACTCTGCAAGGTTGAACAGGTATGTAAAACTAAGCCAGACATCCACGCCTACACGCAGCTCCCACGCGTCGAGGCACGCAAACACACACACACACACACACACACACACGCACAGAAGTCTACATTCTCTTATGGCTGCGCTTTTTTTTTCCTCGCGTTTCTGAGCTCCCCACCTCTGCATACACTCCTTCTTGTTCCGTCTCTTTCTCTCACCCCTTTTTTTTCCAATCGGTCTATCCGTATCTGCTGTCCGCTCTCCTCATTCTCTTCCCCTGTTTACGGTGCACCGATCTTCTCGATATTGTGCCCGCTGTACCCCTTCCCTCTCAGCACTCACGCCCACACGCGATGGTGGAGAAAAAGACAAGTCGCTAACGGGCGTCCGCGGGTGCGTGTGCTTGTGTTGGTGCGGGTAGAGACGTAGGATACAGAGGGAAGGGCTGCTGTAATGCGAGGGGTAAGAGAAACAAAAGAAAGACTGCGTTGCTGAGCAAAGAAACGGAACTTTGGCGATGGATTTGTGTTTCCGGACAGCAGCAAGACCGAATGCGAAGAGACGAGAGAGAAGAACGAAGGGGGGGGGGGGACGGTAGCAACAGCGAGCGATGATGAAATCGCAGGGGGACTGACAATAATGGCTCTGATATGCAAAAAAACGCTGTCGAGATGTGGGCGACCCTCTTAAACACGCATGCGCGCACGCGCTCTTTCTCTCTGTCCTTCTGCCCATTTTGCTCGAGCTATGACGTGCACGCCTACTCGACTAGAAGGACGCAGAGCCCGGCGGGGAAGCAACGTTCAACTTGACGCTCGAAATCTAACAAAAAAACCGGCAAGAGGGGGCTCAGGTGCACCTGCGCGATGCTCCGAAATTCAACGTATGCAAGTAGCCTTGGATCTTCGCTGGTGCCGTACTGGCACCTGCAGGTGCTAGACGCTCCCTGCATCGTTTTGTTCTTTGTGACCGTTCTGTCAAGAGGCTGATGTCTGCATGCGCAGGTGGACAGGGAGTGGTCTCTGATGGAGGCCCACTGTTGAGTGCGCCGTTCCTCCCTTATTCCTGTACGAGTGCGGTCGGATGCCAGAGTCAAAGATTCAGCATAGCCTTCCTGTATGCGGCCATACGGGCATACACGCACACACGCGCAAATACACTTGTGTCTCTTGGATGCGTGTAGGTGTATGTGTCTGTGTATGCCCATGACTGTGCTCTCCCTCTCCTTTGACCACATTCTCTTTACATCTCTCCTTCTGGTCTCTCTTGACGATGCCCTCCCCCCTCTCCCAACTGCCCATGCACCGCACGTGCGCCTGCTCACCGCATGATGCGCCTCACCAAACAATCTTACCATAAACCACCACAACACATTGTACTTTCGCCTTATTCGTTTTCTCTCGTCAACCATGTCTTCATCTTCCTGCACCCCAAGAATTTGTTCGAGAGACGTCTCAACGCGATCTGATCATTGTGAAATCATTACTCTACCACTCGTCTCCCTCTCCCTTCTCCCTGGGAAGCCCCCCTCCCCCAATTCTTTTCGCTTCTCTGTGCACGCAGAGACTGAAACTCCCACCACAAGGCCAACACGCTATCACCAACTACGACTAACCGCCCTGCTCCTTCTATGTTCGTTTTTTTTCCCCTTCTTGGCCATTCCCGGGTGTGACACGCTTCGTGCAGTTGCCTTTCTGTACTTCCCTTTCTTTCGTGCACTTGCTTTCTGTTTTCAGCATCACTCACTGTATTTTGAACGCTAGCGCATTGTTGTCTTTCTGGCTCTACCCTCTTCTTACTCTCTCCACGTGCCCTTGGCTGCGGGGCAGGCAAAGCAACAGCGGAAGGGTCAAACGACGCATGAAACTGCCGTTACACGTGTGGGTGTGCGGCCGCTCTCTTCTACGCTTCTCTTGTGTTTGTGGCTCTGTCCCTTCTTTTTTGCCCCCGCTCTTGCGTTCCTGTCACACGTTCGCAGTACACAGCGGACAGAGGAGCTGCATACGCACCCACTGACTCACACGTCCCCCCCCACTCCCTCCCTCCCCCACCACACGCATACCTCCGCCTTACGAATCGGAATCGCGGGCCATTGTCACCGGTGCGTCATCCCTCGAACCCGCTGTCACGCGCACCATTCCTCGCCAGCCTTTTTTTTTCGATGTTTTTTTTTTGATTTTCCCCTTCCTGTTATTTCGGCCCTTCCTTTTTGTGTTTTGTTATATTTCGCTTCGTCTTCTCTGATTACTCGTCCTCTCCTCGTTCGCCGGCTCTCAGCTTCGCTCTGTGCTCCCTTTCTCTCGGTACCGGCGCTTGCGTGCGTCGACGTGTTGGCGCTTTGATCGAAGTTGTGGGCGTTGCGCCTCGTCGCCGCGTACCATCTTTTGAGCGCTCGAGCACAAGTGATATAGGGTTTGTGAGCTACGTAGCATCGCACACGCATCTGCACGTACATACACGGGCGAGCCCGTTCATCGTTGCCGCGCTCCTCAGTGGCGGCTAAGCGACACGGAGGGATAAAGGAGCAGCGACGCGCACGCGCACACCTGCGTACGTGCGTGTGCTAGCTCACGGTTACATCCTCGCATTGCCACGGCGTCATCTCTTTTTGCTGTTACACGGCCCCTCTCCCTCCCTACTTCTCGGAGAACCATTCCAAGCTCGATTCGCCATGACGCAATCTTTCTCACCGTCCCTGAACGGCTCCTCGAAGAGCATGTCGGCGAAGAGTGAGCATCTGTGGATGCATGGCGTTGCAGGCATGATGGGCGGGTCAGCCGCGATGGTGATGTTTTACCCGCTCGACTTCCTACGCACTCGCATGCATACCCTTCATCAGGGAAGCCGCGCGATGCCGCTCCGCTCCGCTCGTGATATTTTGCGTCAGGAAGGTTTGCGCGGCATGTACAAGGGCATCGGTGTGTCTGTCGTTTCGCACAGCGTTGGCTGGGGACTGTACCTGGTCACCTTCCGTTCTGCGCAGCAGCGCATCACGGAGTTACTCGACGAAAAGCTGGAGGACTCCATGATTGAGCAGTCCGGTCTCGATTTCATGAGCGCGTGCGTCGCGGCCACTATCACGGGCACTGTCGTCACGCCGCTCCACGTCATAAAGACACGCCGCCAGTTGTGCGACGGCAACCGCCTTCGCAGCGGCATCCGTGTGCAGCCGCTGCCGCCCGGTTTTGCTGGGGTCAGAGCGATTGTGCGGCGGGAGGGATGGAGAGCCATGCTCCGCGGACTGTGGCCTCAGATACTGCTTACCGGCAACACCACCATCCAAGTGACCATGTACGAGTGGTTCCGGCGTAACCTGTTCACCAACCATGAAAATCCCTCGCCGCTGCAGGTGGCACTGGCCTCCGGCTTTTCCAAGGCAGTAGCCTGTGCCCTCTTCAACCCCCTCGAGGTCGTGCGGACCCGCCTACAGGATCAACGTAACCACGGCAGGCAGGAGTACAAGAGCATGTTGACGGGCTTGCAGACTATCTGGCGCAGCGAGGGGCTCATCGGCATGTACCGCGGCCTTCCCGTGAATGTGGCACGCGTCATCCCTTCAACGATGATGGCGTTTGTGCTGTACGAGAAGTGTCTGTCGGCGATTCGCGCCACATACCAGATGGCTGAGTCGCTGCATGTTACAGGCGCTGCAACCTCGAGCACCAGCACTGCTTTCAGAGGCGGTCCCGCTGTTAGCAATATCAGCGTTGCGAGCAGCAGCAAGACAGGTCTTGCTATGGGACAGCCTCAGTTTCAGTAGTCTGATTTCACACCGCTGGCATCCCCCATAAGCGGCGGTTCAGGACTGCGCGGATGAAGACGTGAAGCTGCGCAAAACGATCAAGGTGAAAGGAGCGGGTGAGTTGGACACGTGAAAAAACGAAAGCTCGTCACGACGAGATGGCAAGGAACGCTAGTGCGCAATGGGAGCCGCGAGGGAAAGCCATTGCTTTGCTTCTAATACACCAATGCGTGTCCTCGTTGGTGGGGCGGCGCACGTCTCCGAAGCGCATGACGCTTCGTCATGGGCGCTTTCACGAGCAGGTGATTCCCCGCAAGCGGAAGAGAGCGACGCATTGGAAGGCACAATGTAGTCGTCCGAAAAAGAGGAGATGAGAGGGGGAGATCAGAGACACGCGCGCAAGACCACAAAAACGTTCTTTCCTTTTCAGCGAGCCCATTCTCTGCCATACATTAGGAGTCAAGCTCCATTCTGCCCGACGACCCTGTCTCCGGCCCCCGACGGCGTGGTGGGAAGCAGGGCCAGACATGCCTCACAGCAGTGCACCCACACAGTCGCCCGAGCACGGCCCGTGTCCCACACTCAGCAACTCACCCGCCCAGTGGGTCGCTTCACAGCTGCTCCCATTTTGCCGGTCGCCAGCTGGCGCATCCCCCTCGGGGTGACGCGCAGGCGCCACACACCAGTAGGCAGTGTCAGGGCCAGGGATGGGATACGTTCCAGCCACGCTGATACTCTGCCCACCACATGGATGGCACAAGTGTATCCACTGTCGCAGGAGGCTTCGACGCCAACGCCATCCAGGGCCTGAGAGCCGACATCAGCAGCGACACACCGCTCTGACCTCCCCTAGGCCGTAGGTGCTTGCCCCTGTCACCACCAGAGGTGGTTCGGCATCACGGGGGAGAGATAGGGCGGGAGGGGGTGGGTGAGCTGCTTGGCTTCCTCACACACGGAGTGGAGAATGCACTGGACCTTGAGATGCCACACGCATTGAGGTGTTCCCTTGTCAGTGGAGGTGTTTCTGTGCGTCTGTGTGTGTGGGGGGGGAGGGGACGAGTCACAGAGGAAAGTAAGAACAGGCGGGAAAGTAAATGAGAAGGCAAAGGCACAGAAGGCTGTGGCAAGTGGGACATCAACTGTATGATCTTCGTCTTTTCGTTTTCATTGTGAGAGGGGGCAAGTGCCGAGGAAGTGAAGGGCGTGGCCTGTGTGAAGGTTATCGTGGAAGATGTCTGACAACGGTGGTGCGTTTCTCCTGTTTTGTCAACTGCGCGTGCGTGCCAGTGATGGTTGGCACGCGTGTCCTCCGCTGTGATTCGCGAGCAAGAGAAAGAGATGTGCGACACAGCAACTCCGCCGCGAAAGGAAAGCATCCAGTTGGCAGCTGGGATGACACTTGTGGACAAGCCCCTGCACCCGTGCGACGCGGCAAGGAGGGGGCGAGCTCACCATGATGAGGACAGCAGTCGTGCACTGCCATAAGGCGAGGGAGAGAATATATGAAAGAGTGTGTGGCCATGTTTGTGGCAACCGCCGCTCTCTCTCCCCGACCCGGCGATTTCCCAATATATAGGCATGACGGGCGCAAATGTGGCGCTGTTCGAGGGGTGCATGTTTGACAGATTCTTTTTATAGCGTGTGTGTGTGTGTTTTGCGCTTGTCGTGGCGTACAGTCGTGACGTGCGTTTACGTTTGCGAGCAAGTGAGAGCGTGGTGGTGGTGGTAGTGTGTGTGTGTGCTGGGGGGAGTCTCGCTCCCTCCCCCCAATCACCTTTTTTTTAGATGTCTGCCTTCGTTGCTTGGTGTTTTTAGTGTATGCGTTCCAATGGTGCTTACAACACGGTATCATATATAAACTAGAACCCCGAAAGAGGCAGACGAAAAGCAGCAAAGGAAAGGCAAAGGCAAGAACTGCCCAACAGAACACAAACAGCATGGACACCCACGCACGAAACTCACCGACTTCCTTAAACGCGAAATAGTGAGGAGGGATAGGCACCAACGCCGCATCGTCTATAGTACTCGGAAAGGAAACAACAGCGACAACGAAGCAAACATACTTGACCAGCGTACTCTCTCACCCACGAGCAGGGCCCTTTCCTGCTTTGGTTTTCGTTTTTCTTATTGGTTTCTTTTCTTTTTTTTTGTTATTACTTCCCTGAGTGTGTCCGTGTACGTCTTGCCAGTGCGTAACTAATTTTCTTGTTTCCTTTTCGCTTTCTCTCTATCTCTCTCTGTGTGTGTGTGTGTGTGTGTGTGTGTGTGTGTTGATCGAGTGCCCTTTCTGTCGTCCTCGCGTTGAACTGTGATGTTACTCTAACCTTCAGGAGAGACGTAAGTGCGGTGGCTATAAGCGTGTTAGATCCTTGCTTTTGCCTGCCTGTGCGCGCATGTTCCCCCACTCCTTCTCCCGGAAAAAAATGTGTGACCGCATCTCATGCCGCTCTTAGAGTATAACGCTCACGAAGAATAGCCCCGACGTTTCGTTTGCACGTGTGCATGTATCATCTTGCTCGTGCTGCGCTGTCACCAACCCCTTCTTATTTGGTGTATGTCGTTGTTGAATATCAGAGGCTAATACTGGTGTAGTACTGATATAGTGGTTCCACTGCCATTTCGCTTTCGCCCGGCCTAGCAGTAGTGAAGGACTCCCCTGCGGGTTTGGGGCTTTGACATGCCCGTGCTTTTTGGGGGTCTCTTCCGTGTTTTTGTGTGTGTGTGTGTGTTTGTGAGTACGCGTCGAAGGGATGTCGTCAACGCCGATGCTCGGTTCCTGATTCTACAGATATCAACGTGATAGAGGAGGGTCAAGGAGGGCTGACTACGGCGAAAAAGATGTAAAGGAACGCTTAATCAGCGGCCATGAGAGGTGAGGGCAATAAGAACACCGGCACGTAAGCAAATACCTCTCGAGGCCTGACGTGAGCCGCAGATTGCGTGTTCCACGAAATATGCGAAAGCGTCTTCCCCTCAGACTGGCTGATCTTCGCGACGCTTGTGCCTTTCAGCTCTTTCTTCTCTGGCGTTCTGTGAATCTGTCCGGTGTGTCTTGTTTATCTTTTTTTGTGTGTGTGTGCGCAGTACTCTCCATTTTCCCCTTGGCGTTTCTCTTTGTGGCGTTGAAACGGGCATTCGCTCACCCAGCGAAAGGCGGCAGGGATGTCAAGAGAGATGGCGAGAAAGTGGGAAAGGGCGATCGCCAACGCGACAAGGGGCGGTTTCGAAAGCGGAACAATGTGTGACAGGTGTGTGTGTGTGGGGGGGGATTCGCCCAGAACAACATGGTCGCCGAAAAAAGAAGCGCGAAAAGAAAAACGAAAACAACGGATGCCGCTTACTTTTTTCTTTGATTGTTCTGAGGCGCCTGTGCTGTCACCACGTTTCCTTTCTTCTCCTTCCCTCTTCACTCGCCTCTGCATCTCCGACTTTGATGGATCATGTATGTCTGTGTGCGCCTTGGTCTCTGTTGTGGCCTGTTCGTCTTTTTCCTGTGTGGCTAAGCGGCAGCTCACGAGCATCTCTCTCTTTCTCCGTCTCTTTTTTTTTCTTAGTGCATCGTGTTCTCTTTCTTTCGCGAAGCAGCAACCTCCACGAGGGCTCTTTGTGCTGTGTTCTGTACCGTATATATGTGTCTTGATGTCTTTTTCAATGTTTTGCGCTTTTCCTGTGCTGGTCGATGTCGATGACATGCTGATGTTTGGCAATAGGAGTGGCTTACTTCCCTACTCGACGGAGGACGAAGAGTGAGCCCGAAAAAGTACGATCGGAGGGGCGAGGGTAAAGGCAAATCCTCCTTGCATGCATAGCGACCGCGCTGTAGCACGCAGAAGGAAACTGTGGTAAAATAGGGGAGGTTTTTAGGCGGAATCGAGGGCGCGTACCACCCTCAGAGGTGCTCACGGACAGACACGCACACACAACCGAATCCCTCGCGAGTCGGGTGCTCAGACAAAAAGTCCTTTCACATACTTTTTTGTGCAGTTTTGTGCCGTTTCATCATCCGCACTCCTCGAGTGCCCTTCTGTCCACTGACGTCCTCTCCTTTTCTTTCAGTGCTCCCCTTACTTGCTCTCCATCTCCCCTGCTGCTGGCGTTTCATTGTGAATGCAGGCGGCTGCACCAACACGCACACAAACAAAAGGGAAAGGAGAGAGACAAGGTCTCGCCCCTCCCCTCCCCTCCGTTCTTCACGTCCCCGTACAAGTCAAGGGTCCTGGCTTTTTTCTTTTGCTTTCCAAGGCGCACATGTGCGCGAGATGTGCGCCTTGGACGCCGTTTCGCTCTGAGAGCGTCTCTCTTCCTCTCCCTCTGGTTATTTCGACCTCTTCTACTTTCTCCCTTTTCCGTTTCCGTCTGCGCTGCTCTTCTCTGTTTCTCTTTTCGTTGTGTGGGAGTGCAGCCGCACCGGAGGTCTCTTGTCCCTCACTCTTTTTCTCTGCCTTGTTCTCACTCTCTCCCCTTTGGTCGGCTCTCCCTCTCCGTCTCTCTGGTTCATTAAATGTCGATGTATGCAAGTGCGAGTGTTTTCTATTTCTTTCGCCCACGCATGTACTCTCTTGTTTCCTCGTGTGTGCGGGAGTGTGGTCTTTTCACCCAGCGGCTGCTTCTAGCAGATGGGCTTCGTTTGTTCGTTTTTTTTTGGAGGCCTGCAACGTGCGTCACCCGCGCCACACTCATCACCACTTCCTCTGTCTCACGCCTCGGGGTCTGTCTGTGTCCCCCCCTCTTTCCGTGTGCTGCGCCTCTTTCATGCTGCAGCACTTCTTTTGGTTACACACACATAACCGCCTGTGTGTCTTGTCGAGGCGATGACGAAAAGGAAAGAGGGCGAGGGGACGGTGGATGCGTTGGCCACCTGGTAGCAAGGAATCGGAATCCACAAAAACAAACAAACAAACACGAAGTGATGTCGTCTCTACAGAGTCGCGGACCCATTCATCGTACGTCTCTCTGTCGCTTTCAGTATACTTGGTGATGACATGAGAGTCATCGTTTCTTGCTGTGAGATTCCCTTGTCCGCCTCCATCCGCGAACGCGCGTTGTGATGCGTTTTTTTGCGCAAGCAAAGGCATTTCTGCACGCCTGCCTATAGTTTGTTGACAGAGACAACTGCGTGAAAGTACGATATATAGAGGGATAGAGAGGCTGCAGGGAAGCCGGAGGTATTCCCATTCTCTCCCCGAAACATCTACTTAGGGCACGCAAGTACACCCTGCTCATGGTCAACATGAGTGCCGAGGAAAAAAAAACGGTGTTGGGTGGGTGGGGATTCATAACGTTGGTTTTCTCTGAATTATTTCTTGTGACTCTTTACTAATTATTATTTTGGTTCCCCCCTCCCCACCGCCCACCCACCTACCCACCTACACACCTCTTTGGTTGTCGGTGTCTTCGGGCTCGCTTCACTCTCTATCTTCTCGTTTGCCCCCCTTTTGTGTGTTTTCTTTTGTTTTTGTTTTCTTTAGTATCTCATTGTCTTCTTAACCCAAAAAGAAACGACGAAATTAAACGCGCTGCTGCTTCCCTACTGTTTTGTTTTTTGTTTGGTTTCTGGATGAGGATCGGGACGAATGTGCAGCGTGCGCGTTGGGTCATGCAAAACAACCACAACCACAAAAAAAAAACAACGCTAAAACGAAAGAATCGGACCGAACACGAAGAAAAAAGAAAACATATCGCGGCGCCTGCATTTGTCGCTTCGTCATCACCTCGCATTCGCACGCGTGCATGTGCAGCGCCAGCGAAGTATTAACCAGCGAAAATAGCAGCGCATTTCTAGTGAATGATAGAGCACGAAGCAGCACTGCTTCTACACTAGTGCACTCCTCGTGCTTCTTCGCTCTCTCTTTCTCTGCACCTACTATGCATCTTGTACGTCTCTTAATTTCTTTTATTGCGTCTTCACCATCGCTCAAGCGCCACCGCCGCCACCTCACACCCTACCAAGCCCCCTCAGCGTAGCCTGGACGACAGCCTCGCTTCGAGAAGGCAGAGCAACATCAACTGCCTGTCTTCCGCACAGAGGGGTACTCGCGATTTTGTGCTTGGATAATCTAGCTACATCTATACAGGGACTTAAACGGTCGTTGACGAGCGGGAAGAATGCGCCAGCGAACCGTCGCCACAGGCAAGGTGGTGAGCGACAAGAGCGGTGCCGCGGCCGAACTCTCTTCCAGCGAGCACACTCAGGTTGCGTTGTCGGCGTTTAGCTTCTTGTTTTCGGAGCTGTGCGTACGCGCCTACGCGTTCCCAACAAAGGTGAAGAACGTCGAGGAGGTGGAGGCCCGCTTGACTTCTCTTGGCGCGCATGTTGGGACCCGTCTTATCATGCTCTCCTCTGTCCGCGACCCCGTCGACCTGCAGCGCCGCCCGCTAACGATTGACGCGGTCCTGAAGTTGCTGCAGGAGAAGCTCTGGGCACGCTGGTTTGGCCGTCCCGCCAGCGAAATCCAGCGTGAGAGCAACTCAGATCGCTTCTTCCTTTTCGACAGCGACCCTATTGTTCTCCGCTACGTCCACCCATCCCCAGACTACGTGGACAGCGAAGGCCGGTGGAACGTGAACTACGCCGGCTTCATGGGCGGCATCATTCAAGGAGCACTGCAGTCAATGGGCTTTGAGGCGGAGGTGCAGGCGTATCATCAGCCGGAGCCCGGGAAGCCTCACCAGTCGCTGTTTGTGATTGCTTTTGCGAAGCACGTCTGGGATCGGGAGCGAAAGATGCGAACCTGACGGCCTGTGCGGATTGCGTGGTGCGTGTGAGAGTAAGTGGCTCGCCGTCGGCACAGAGCTTCCGTTCACGCTTCGGTGCTTTCTCTTGTGGCTTGCGCTTGTGTCGTGTCTGGCACGTGCTACGCTACGCACGCCTCTGTGGCACAGGCGGAGGAAGCTGCCTCTAGCTCTCTTGCCTGATAGAGCTGATTACCTTTCTCCTTCCTCGCAGAGGCTCGACATGTATGTGCGTGTGCTGGGGTTTATTTGACCGCTCTGACTGTGGGCCCCGCCGCGAAAAGAGGCAGCGGACATTGTGTTGCTCCGTGCTGTGCGCCTCTGTAGGACCAAGCTCCTTGTGTTTTGGCTTGTTTGGCTATCCCCTCGCCCCATCGGCAGCTCCACTGATCCGAACGAAAATCTTTAGAGGCGGTGGCACATGGGAGTACGTCGCGGATTGCCGAAGTGATTTTCTGAGGTTTTTTCTCCGGCTCTTGCTGCGCTGCCTCGCTTTCGCGCCTCTTGCGCCACCTAGCGGCTCTGCTTCAGAGATGAAGGCGCAAGTGCCGCCACTGAGCAGCTGTGTTCGTTGATGCTGCAGTGAATTTCATCACGTAAAAACGCTAGGGAAGGAGGAACACGATGCGCTCTCCTTTGCTGAAAAACAACAATTCAAAGGACGTCGTGCTGGTTGGCCGTTGTCCCGCCTGTTGTTCTCACCAAACATGCTTCCTCGCCTCTCCGAGAGCCTGTCCACCTGCTTCTTTTCACCATTGCCTCTCTAACGTGCAAACTCGCCCACCCGCCTTTGCACACATGACCAATCTTGCGTACTCTCTGCACCCTCCCCTGCCCCTGTTCTTCTCCCACTCTGTCAAAAAACAAACCAAAAAACCGAATCAATTCGAAGCAACCAACAGTCGTGGATCGTGCAAACACCCTTCCCACTCCGTGTCCACCCCCTGTATACACACGCGCGCGCGCGCACACACACACACACACACACACGCACATATACGGATAGACAGACACAGCCGCGCAAGCGCTGTCCTCGCACTCCTCCTTTTTCTCTGTCCGTGTTGTCTCTCCTGTACTTTTCCGGCCTTTCGTTTGCCCCACCCACTACTCGTGCTTCGGTTGATCGGCTGTGTTTTTGTGCCCGTCTTTGGTTTGTGTCACACCGCAAAGCATCCGAGCGGGAAGCGCGCATCATGGCGGGCGTTCTCACGCTGAACTTGGTTCTGCAGAGGTCCAAGACGGACGATATTCGCCGAGTCCAGAAGCTTAATGTATGCGCGTCGCAGATTCAAGATATCGGCGTGCTGCGGCAGGCCGTCGCGTTGGAGGTGCTGTCCATGTCGCTGAACGATATTTCAGAGCTCGGTGCCTTGTCGAATTGTCGCCGACTGGCGGAGGTTCACCTCCGCAAGAACCAAATCCGCGACATCAACCAAGTGCTGCACCTCTCTCGCCTGCCCTGCTTAGAGGTGCTCAATTTGGTTGACAACCCCATCACCCGTGACCCCAACTACCGACGCTTCGTCGTCGCCGCCATTCCATCGCTCGAGCGCCTCGATGACCGCGACATCACAGACGAGGAGCGTGACAATGCTCTTGCAGTGTTTCCGCAGCTGCTGAGTTTTGCTCCTCCGCCGTCAAAGTACGCGCAGCCGCTGGAGGGCATCACACCACCAACGATTCAGGAGCGCGAAGCGCAGGCGCGGGCGAACAGCACACACGTCAGCCACAGCGGCGCCACCGGGTCCGAGGCGGGTCGTCCCAACATGCACTCTAGAAAGGCCACTAACAGTGTCAGTGGCTTCGGCGGCGGTAATGTGTACAACGGCCGTGGTGGATCCGGGGCCAGTGGCAATCCGACCATTCACAAGGCCCCGCCTGCGCCAGTATATCAGGATCCGAACCGCGGTGCTGCGCTTCCTCCCGCTCGCTCCAGCCCCGCCGCGCGTGCTCATGCCGTCAACGACTATCAGTCCGTCTCATCTTACCCCTCTGGGCCTTCCGAGGAAGGCGTGGTTCAAGCTGTCAAAGTACTATGCTCGGAACTGTCGCCTGAGGCGCTGGATGATGTGCGCCGCTTTATCGACTCCCTGAGCGGGTATTAGGGAGGGTGGTGGTGCCCGACAGGGCGCCTTCATGCGTTCACGCTCGTGCAGTGCCGTGTGCCATGTGCATATGCGTGTGTTCAAACACCACGCTGCACGGGAAGAGGCGATTGTTGTAGGGGAGTGGGAACGAGGGGCAGGACGTGTTCAAGCAATTTGTGACGTGCTGGCCCGACCGCTTGTTTTCTAGTTGCATCGAAACTGTGCGCGCACGACTTGAGCATCAAAGCGTTGTTGTCACACCTTCCTGAACAGCTGCGCACGTGCAGGCGCCATCGAAAAAAAAGAAACGTATGGGAAAAATGTAGATTCAAATGTCGTTATTATGCGTCGAACGTCGTGTGTGCTTGTGTGCTCGCTTCTGGGAAAAGAAGCGAAGAAATCTATTGTGACGCGGACAAGGACAGTCACACGCAGGTGCGTACGCCGCAATGCTCGACGTCGCGTGGGAGGCTTCCCAAAGCGGAGCGATGCCTCAGCGGAACGTTGTAGAGTAGGTTGCAGGGCTGCATTGCAAAGCGGACGCTCCCAGAAAAAAAGAAGGAACCCGCAGCTGCAGAAGGAGAGAAGAGGCCAAAGGCGATCGGATGAGACAGTGATTTCCTCGCCTGCCTTCATGCGTCGCTCGCGCGCGCGTATCTGCTTTTTGCCCTACACTGGTGCTCTCCTTAGAGAAGGGCGTCGCACCACGCGTGCTTGCTGCCTTAGGTCACACGCTCGCTTGTGTGTCGGTCGTCTTTTGTTTTCTGTGCGTGCGTGCGTCCCTGGCCCCTTCTGCACGCCGAACGGAGAGCGAAGAAAAAGAGCCGTTGGTGTTTTCGTCAAGTTGACAGCACTTCTTTTCCTTGTTCGTGCTACCCTCACTTCAGCTTTCTTGCGCTCGGTATGTCACGCTCGTCTTAGGCGTACCGACTCGTGCACGTGAATATCTATGTATCTATGTGCGTTTGTCCAGCTGCGCTTTTTTTTCGTTAGATGGTGGGTGGGTGGGTGGGTGAGGGTGCGCGTGTGTCTCTCTGCCTATCTCTCTCTCTTTGTTCTGCACGGACTCTCTGCCTCTTCGCTTCATCTTCGGTTCGCTGTTTGTGTATGTTTGCGTGCACCATGGGATGTTTTTCTTTTTGTTTTGGTTTTTGTTTTATTTTTCTTTTGCTGTCGTGCTGTTGTCGTCTCTACTTCTCTCGCCCTCTCTCATCCGTTGCCGGCATATCCGCTGCATCGTCTCGCCCTTGCATGCTTTCTCCTGCCTTGTCTTCCTTTTGGTTTTTCTTTCTTGCGCTCTCGTCCTCTTCTTACTGCGCTAAACGCGCAAAGCTGCAACGTAGTGGAGGTTCACAGAAAGATGAGAACATCCAAAACAAGGCTGCCCACCTCTACATGTGAGATTGGAATTCATTGCAAGGGCAAATCTGTAAGCATGCAGAACCACCGTCCCTCACGAGACCCCGTGGCTACCGCCTCCCCTTCACCCGAGGAAACGCGTCTTTTAACGCTCCAAGTGACGTTACTCGATGCCACGACTGTTCTTCTGTGTTTGCAGATCACACAAGCAGCTGCGTTGAATATCCTTCGCTCAAGGCAGGACGTTCCACAACCTCCCTTATACGCGCGTTGCCGGCTTTCACGGAACCTCTCCTCACCTTTCCCCGTTCTCCTTCTTTTGCTGTCCTCGCGGCTCGTGACGGTTGCATGAGAATCACACCGAGGTATCCCTTTCACAGGCGGCAGCTCATCAGAGGTCTGCCGAGGCTCTTCCATTCGTAGACGAGAACGTTAGTTTGAGCCAGCGGTCACCGTTGCGCTGCTCTCTGGTCGGTGTGGTCATCGACAGTGGGCGAACGCTTCCTCGCCCGTGAAAGACCCAGGCGTGAGTCTTTTCTTTTTTTGTTTTCCGCTCTTGTGCTCCATAGTGGAAACGCAGCTACACACACCTACACAACGGCACACACGCACGAACGCCCTCCAAAGAGCAGTCTGGGTGGACATGAGTGCAACAGTGTCGATACAATACACCGTCTCTTCCCCCTTGTTTTTTTTTCGTTCTAGGACCCACCATGCGCTGCGTTGCCTCCGCCTTTGATTGCTTCCGCTGCGCGTATCCTGGTGTCAACGATTCCGTCAACGACGTCGACGTCGACCCGACCGGTGGCTGCCTCTATGCGGCGTGCAGTAGTGGGGATGTCTGCGTGTGGAACATTCAAACGCAGAAGCTGCGGGTGCGACTACGCCACCCACAGTGGGTGAATGCTGTTCGATGCTTTCCGATGTGCAACTCGGCCGCCTCGAGCGCGACGTCGCTGCAGCCTCCGCCGGCGGCGAGCCCAGCAGCACCGGGAGCTGGCAGCGCAGACTGTGATGCCCTTAACGCTGACCTTGTCGTCAACCACGATATACGCTGGGTGCTAACCGGCACCGAGGACGGCGTGGTTGCTGTCTGGTGCCCAGTGACGTATCGCATGCAGAGCATATTCAGGCCTGGCGGCGCTGCCATCACAGCCCTGCAGCTCATCCCTGAAACGTCGCCATGCGCTGCGGACACGGCAAACGCATCGAAGATGGAGCACTGCGCGACTGGCGCGCGATTTAGGCGGGCATCTATGAAGGTCAATGATGGGCCTGCCATTTGCTGTGCGGCCTCTCTGCGGGACGTGTATGTGTTCCGCGTCACGACCGCTTCGTCGGAACTCGCGCTGCTGCATGCATTCCAGCACCACGGTCATATCACGGCCATCACCTACGTTGCTCCTTCTATGTCTCTCTCGACGCCGCTGCTTGTAGTGGGGCAAGAGGAGGGCACTCTTTGCATGTGGAACTGCGCTACATGGGCTTATCACGACACTATGCCTTATCCTACCGGCGAGGCCGACGTGACAGCCGACGCACGCGATTATCCCACGTCGGTGCATGAGCCGGTGTACCAGCTCGGTCGCGTGTTCAATACGTTTCTCTACAATCGCAGGCGGTGCAATCCATTGAGCGATCAGGCAGCCATCGAGGAGGAGGCAGCTGCGGCAGCGTCCGCGGATTCGCCGGACTACATTGGAGTGGTGCCAGCCTCGGTGTCAGCGGACGCCATTGATGTGCTGGAAAGAAAATGCGGCGCCCTTCCGCACAGCGCAAAAGAGGCGTTTCTAGAGCAGCAGCAGCAGCAGGAGGGACCGGATGGTACGCGGCTCCCCACTGCACGGAGAGACTGGAGGTACGACAAGCGCCGCGTTACATGCCTGGCCGCGAGCCCCAATCCCACACGTAGCAACCCAAACTCGTACCTCTACTCGGGTCACGCAACAGGGGAGGTGCTACTCTGGGGATCAGTCCGGCAAGAACTGCCTTTGCTGCTCTTACTGAAAAAAATTATTCTCTTCAAGCCGGGTGCGTGGGTTTGGAATCTGTGTGCCGTAGCCACACTTCACACCAGTGCGTCTCAGCCATCCGAGCAGAGGCGCGGTGCCAAGGCTGCCGCCAAATTGCTATCGCGGCTGGGAAAGAATAAAGCGAACAAGGGAGCGAGGACGAAAGCCGCGACGTCCCTGACACCCACTCGCTACGCGCGCGCAGGGGCGCCCTCTCCGCTCGAGACGACACATGTGTCACCTCTTGAGCTGATTGTTTGGTCAGACGGCGGGGCGGTGGAGTACGTCAGTACCCGCAAGCGTCACGTGCTGCGTCGTCAAGGTCCCGGTTTTGTCTGTGCGGCGGCTTGTGCCTGGAGCGGTCCGACGATTACGCCCCCGCCAGCAGCTCAGCCGGTGACCACGTTCGACAATGGCCGCGCCGGCGCTGCCACTTCGTCGACTGAGGCGGCCTCGAAGCGGGGCGGTGGTGCTGCTCGAGGGAGCAGACACGCCAGCGCTTTTTCGGCACGCCAGTATCTCTTGATGGCCGGGTTTGACGGCAGGTTGGAGCGGTATGACGTTACCGAGGTGCTGGAGCTGGTGAAGAGTTCTGGCAAGCTGGTTTGATGGCGCGGAGGAGGGCAGCTCGAAGCGGAGCCGGAGTAACGCGTGGGTGCGATTGCTGGTTGGTGGTGGTAGGGGTGGAGAAAGAGAAGTGAGGGCACATTGAGCCCCCCCCGCTTCCGTTCTTTCTCTTTCTCTCACAGGTGGCCTGCCACCTGCTCTTCCCTTCACTTGTGCTCTCTCTCCCGCACAGTCTTTGTGCCGCTCAGCGCTGTGATGTAGAATAGTGGAACATCGCCACCGTTCGTGTGCGTCTTTTCGTTTTTTCCTTTCTCTTGGACTTCTTTTTCTTGCCCATCCACATTGGTTAGCTTCAAAACAGAGTAGCAAAGACGAACCGCGGTACAGCGGAGACGCGGCGTGTGAGCTGAGGGAGGCTATCGATGCTGCTGGCTCAAGGCATCCTCACGTTCCTATCCCATTGGCAAGAGAAGAACAGACTCATGACGGTGCATGCCCTCCTTCGTACCTTCTCTATATAATCTCGCACTCATCCTCCCCTTCTGTATAAAACTGACGACGACGCCACTTCCCGCGGGTTTGGCATCGTCTCTTTCCAACGCGACAACTACTCTTGCCCCCCCCCCCCCAAAAAAAAAATAAACACCCACTGTCCTACACGCCAAACGCGAAAACGCACGTGCTGTCTGAAGAAACCGAGTCATCACGTAAACTCGTAGCAATGACGCGCGCTGGTATGAAGGGCAAGGTGCTCGGTAAGGCGAAGAAGGCTGCCATCATCGATGCCCGCAAGAAGGCCGCGGAGAGCCGCAAGAACCGCGATGACAAGCGCTGGAAGCGCGTGCTTGCGAACATGGACGAGGAGAAACGCAAGAAGTTCCACGGCGTCGGCAACACGGCGAAGAACTCGCGCGTGCGCGGTGCGACCCGCGCGTCCCTGCTCAAGCGCACTGGCCGCAAGCCGGACGCTGTGAGCATGGAGGCGACGATCCACCTGTCGAAGCTGCTGAAGAAGAAGACCTTCTCGAAGCGCGCTCCGCTGGCGATCAAGCGCATCAAGGCGTTTGTGGGTCGTCTGATGAAGACGAAGGATAACCGCATTGACGCGTCGCTGAACACGTACATCTGGCACAAGGGCGTGAAGGGCGTCCCTGGCCGCGTGCGTGTGCTGATCCAGCGCAAGTCGGAGACGACGGAGGGCAACAAGCACAAGCACTTCTACACGGTCATCTCCAACGTGCCGGTTGCGTCCTTCAAGGGCCTGACCACGAAGACGGTGGAGCAGTAATCGTGCGCGTCTGTCCTCAGCGTCTCGGCGTTATGTGTGTGTTCGGTTTCGTTTTGAATCCGTTTCTCTTTCTCTCTTTTCTCTGTCGTTTTACGCGTGTTTTGTTTGGGTTTCAGCGAGGAGGTGCTCTACAGGGGTGACACCCCTGCGGTGTGTGTGTGTACGCGTAGGCGAAGCGTGCACCTTGTCCAGTGAGCGTCTCTTACGATGTGTCTTGCCACTCGCACATGCTGCACAGAGAGACACGCCTACAGGGGTCCCTCGTGAAGCTTTTGTAGGCACAACTTGCGCTGTTATTATGCCCTTCCCTTCACTAAAGAAATATCACAGGTCTGACACCCGCCAAGGCGGAGGGCGGGCGAGAGGGACCGCGGGTCAGCGCGAGCGCTTGCCCAGCCTTCCATCCTCCCTCCCCCATTTTCCCAGCTCTCTTCACCGAGAGGAGCGGATGCCCGCAGTAAGGGCAGCGACCAGCGAGGTCGGGGACCAAGGAGAGCGCGATGGCGCTTTCGTTGGCGGTTGCGTCCGTGTCGAAGGCGGATGAGAAGAACCTCCTTCTCTTTGCTCAGGCAGGAAGAGCCTCAGTGAACGAAGAAGCCTTTCGGGCCGCAAAGCCGCTTCTGCGAGCTGTTCGAGCTCCGCTGGTCTGTGCTATGAAGACGTGCAGCTTAACCTGCAGAGCCCGTCTTCCACTGCGTCGCCATTGGCAATGATTGTTCGTCCCTCCTGCTCTACGCTTATCCCCGGTCACCGTTATCCCCTTAACCCTTCTTGTACGTGCCGCTGGCTTCATTGTTCCCTCTCTTGGTGGCTCGATGTGCACGCCTTTGGCGTTGGCGTGCTCAAACACATGCGCACACACGCATACACCCTCTCTTTCCCCACATGCACGAAACAACTCTTTTCCCCCAGCAGCATTGGGTGTGTGTGATTCAATCATGACGCGCGCTGGTATGAAGGGCAAGGTGCTCGGTAAGGCGAAGAAGGCTGCCATCATCGATGCCCGCAAGAAGGCCGCGGAGAGCCGCAAGAACCGCGATGACAAGCGCTGGAAGCGCGTGCTTGCGAACATGGACGAGGAGAAACGCAAGAAGTTCCACGGCGTCGGCAACACGGCGAAGAACTCGCGCGTGCGCGGTGCGACCCGCGCGTCCCTGCTCAAGCGCACTGGCCGCAAGCCGGACGCTGTGAGCATGGAGGCGACGATCCACCTGTCGAAGCTGCTGAAGAAGAAGACCTTCTCGAAGCGCGCTCCGCTGGCGATCAAGCGCATCAAGGCGTTTGTGGGTCGTCTGATGAAGACGAAGGATAACCGCATTGACGCGTCGCTGAACACGTACATCTGGCACAAGGGCGTGAAGGGCGTCCCTGGCCGCGTGCGTGTGCTGATCCAGCGCAAGTCGGAGACGACGGAGGGCAACAAGCACAAGCACTTCTACACGGTCATCTCCAACGTGCCGGTTGCGTCCTTCAAGGGCCTGACCACGAAGACGGTGGAGCAGTAATCGTGCGCGTCTTTTCACAGGCACCTGCAGTGATTACCGCTGACGCGGCAGTTATTTGCTCGATCTTTTTCTTTTCGGTTACGTTCATTTTCGTCATTTTTGAAAAAAAAAGCAAGCAACGACACACTAACAGCGACACACCCACACGCACCAAAAAAATCGCGAAGGGACGAAGGCGACGTCTCCTGCGCGGCGCCCCACTGCCCCGATGGGACCCTCTCGGCTTCGCACGGGCCACATGTTCAAGTGCTGCGTAAAGCACCGTGGCGCGTTACGCGAGCGACAAGCGCCGAGGCGGAGAAGGGTGCTGGGGACTGCACTGTCGATGCTGTCAGCGACGATGAAGGGGATGCCGTTGTGCCAGCGCAGGTGTTTCGGGCGTCGTTGGCCACTCGCCGCCATGCTGCTCTTTGCGCGTTGGCCCAGGGAGGACGAAGAAGAGTTCAAGCCGCACGCACAAAGCGGTGGCGCCTCAGTCCTAAGGCACCGAGTTGCGGGTTGTGTCCATCTCTCTCCCTCCCTTCCTCTCCGTTTCTTCTTGGCCCCGCATGTCTTTTCATGTCGAATACGCCTTTTTCTTGTGTTGCCATCCTCCATTACACTCACCTCCCCACTACACGGTGTGTGTCTCTTCTCTTGATACTCGGATGCGGACGCGTGTGCCGTCCTCAAAGGCCGTGTGCGCATCTGCTTTCCTTCTCTGCCCCTCATTGGACACCTGCACTCGTTGGACCCTCCTGCTTTCTAGTGCACTTTGCCCAGGAGCTTGTACCGTTTTAGCCTTGCTGCTATCCCACGTTCGAATCGGCACCGTTCCTGCTAGTTCGAGGACACCCTTCGCCCACATGGCGACCGAAGTGGTGGAGGAGGAGTGGCAGGACGGTGTCGACGACTTCTTCGCCGACTTCTCGTTAGCTGCCTCCAATGAAAAGTCGACGCGACGCAAGAATGCCGAGGCCCATCACGCCAGCGTTGCTCAGTCGCAGAAAAAGGCGGAGCGGAGGGAGGCCGACCGCGGCGAGTCGGCCGAGGAAGCCCGCCGACGCATTACCGCGGCGGTGATTAGCCGCGCGACCGCAAAGGAACTCGAAAGAGCGGCGCGAAATGCCAAGCAGCACCATAAGATGTCTCATAAGAATTGCGACACCGGCGCTTCGTCTGTCAAGTTGGGACTCTCTTCCTCTTCTTTATCCGAGCAGCATCACGGCTCATCGACGGCAGCGTCGTTCTCGCCTTCATTGAAAGGGGACGACTCAACTGCCCATCAAGTAGGGGCAGAGCCCTCGAGCTCGCGTCTTGGCAAGAAACGCCAGAAGATCGACGCCAAATTTGCCCGAAAAACGGCACGCAAGGAGGCGGCGAAGGAGCACCGTATCAAGTATCGCCGCGTCTTACGCAAGCAGCATCGCTGACCGGAGAGTGGCCACGTGGGTGCGTTTGTTGCAAGCTTGCTGCAATCACCCATCTACTTACGGCGCTGCCGTCTGCCTCGCGCTCTCTTGCGAGCTTGAGGAGGCATTTGTGGAGGCGGGATCGAGTGGGCTGCTTGCCAGGTCGGTATCTCTCCTCCTTCTCTGACATTTACCTTCACATGTGCTCGCGCAACGGAACCAAAGCTGCGCAGAGACGCAAGGGAGCCCTTCGGTTCTCAAGCAGAGCGGTAGCTGGACACCGCATTACGCGGGAACAGAGTTTTTTCGAAGCCTCATCGCATTTTCGCACGGCGGCAATGATTTTTTTTGTTGGGTGTGTGGCGCTCGCTACATGTGCGCGTGCGTGTGCATGTGTGGCGTACTCGCGATTGATAAGAGAAGGACGCGAGAGGCTTTGGGTGAGGGGGCAAGGACCGCGTTTCTGCCCGGAGCCCAGCCCATCCTCTCCGCATTGATACAACGGACGTCTTTCTCCTTTTCTCTCCTCTGCACGCGATCGCCGTCCTCTCCTCTCGCCATTCGTAGCGTTTTCCCGGTCTCTACTCACTCCTCCTCCATGCCCACCCCTTCCCCGCCCCAACACGTGGTCGACGACACACACACACACACACACACACACACACACACACATATGTGCATATATGTGCGCACGTCAAGTACTGATTCGCACAGTTGGAACCGAGTAGCAAAGGTCATTATCATCTACTCTTCTCTTGTGGATTCGCGAGGTACATCCGTACGCGAGTATATGCGTTTTGTGGGAGGGGATGAGCGAAGGCAAATCACCACGCGTTTCTCCCATCATAGCAACACAACGCCCGCACATCCCCTGAAGCGACGATCTAAGGACCACGTCCCCTTGAAGGACGCCCCACTATTCGCTGTTGATTTTAGCTGAAAAATGTCCGATGGCGACCTCGACGCGCTTCTTGATGAGGCGATGGATATGGTCGACGAGCAGGAACGCAAGCATGAGGAGGAGGTTCGCGTGCGGGACGCGAAGTTGGAGGACGATCTGCAAAAGGCTCTGGATGAGTCATCTGACGCAGCCGGCGGCGACGCCGACATGATGAAGATGTTCATGTCCATGCTCGGCGGCGACGGCTCTGACGACGCGTCTCTCGACAGCTTCAAGAAAAGTGTCATGACAATGGTTTCCTCGCTGGAGGAGGAGGAGAATTTGGGCGATGAGGACAAGGCGAACTTGCTGCGAGTCAAGGAGCTGGTGCGCGTAATGGAGGAGGAGGACATTGGCAAGGCAAACGACTTACTGGAGCAGATGAAGCAGGAAGGCAAGCTTCCCGACCGCAATAACGTCGGTGACGCGGAGATTGATGAAGCGTCTCGGCGGTGTATGGAGATGCTGCAGCAGCTCTCCAGCGCCACGCAGGGAGGGCACTTGGACCCAGCCGCGATGCCGGGAGCGGCTTCCTCATCCTCGGCTGCACCAGCAGCGGCGCCGGCTGGCAACGGCGCCGAAATTCCCGCCGAGGTAGATCGTGCAACGGAGGTCATGGCATCGGCCTTGATTTCCACGCTAGCGGATCCTCAGTTTGTGGAACCCATAAAGCTTATGCGAGACTCGTACGGACCGTACATGGACGCTCACCGCAGCGAGCTGTCGCAGGAGGACTGTGAGCGCTACGACCGCCAACGGGCCAAGGCGCAGGAGATCTGCGACTTACTGCAGAACCCCATCTCTGGCGCAGAAGATCCCCGGCTCATACAGCTGCTGGAACTCATGAACAAGTACTCGGAGCTAGGTGATCCGCCGCGCAATCTAGTGGAGTACGCGCCGAAGGATCGCAAGGAAGTCGAAGAGTGCCAATGACACGACGGCGTACATCAAGGGCATCTTCGAAAGAAGAGGTCGAGGGAGGGGGAAAGCAAAAGAAAAACAGAACTTGGCCTTGCCCTCTGTGTGCCTCGGCGCCTTTTCCCCGGTCCGTGGCTGCTGGCTCCTGCATCGGTGCACCACGCCTATTTTCAGTGCTGAACGGCCAAGGTGAGAGGAGATCGCCTGAAAAGACACCGTCTCTGCTCCTTTCTCACGTTGGTTTCCGACGCCCTGTGGGCGTGTTTTTGGGTTGTTACAATACTGCCTGGCGTCCTTGTGCATCAGCCGCACATGCCAGATGTTTTCAAAGAAAGGTGGGAAAGCCGCTGCTTAGTGGCAGACGGCGTATGTGCGCTCACCATGTTATCATCGGCGCTGGCGAAGTGACGTCGAAAAGCGTGGCGTTGCTCAGCATGTGTGATGTCGTTACTTTGTAGGCGCGTGTGAGTCTTTGTGTGCTGCAGTAAATTGTTGCTGTGCGGTGCTCGTAGCGATCGTTTTTATTCGTCCGACTTATTTTTCTCGCCCCCCCCCCCTTTCCCCACCAGTGACCTCGTCGCGCACCTTCTCTACGTGGCGTCCTCTCTCTCTCTCTCTTACCTGTTCTTCTAAGAAATAGCACAAGAAAAACATTAGCTTCAGCTAAGGTGAGTCGAAGGAGGAGGAGGAGGAGGAGGAGGAGGAGGGGGAGGGACACTTGCGCATGTGCAAGGCTATTCATAGGTGGTGTCGACTACCAAAACAGGAAAAGCAAAGGAAGAAGGAAGATCGAGGGAGGTGTGGATCGCACCGCTGCTCTGGCGGTACTCGCGCTGTTTCTCTGTGCACCAGCTACTCTGGTCTGCGCAACTGGTCAATGTGGATGCTTGCATAGCTAGAGGACCCCAGAGGAGGGTCATGGAGATGTGCGCTGTAGCTAGCAGGCGTGTCGGCTATGCCCCGGTGAAAATCTCTCCGCATCCTCTATTTGTGTATTGTGACCTCCTTCTCCTGCCCCAAGTACTTCCGCATGCCACTCTTCGGCGGTTTCTCCCCGCCTGTTGCCCTCTACTTCGTTGAGGTCTCCTCTTTTTTGTGTGTGTGTGGGGGGGGGTCTGTGAGCTTCTTGCGCAGCACGTCAGCCAGTGGAAGTGAGCATCTGCCGAGAGGGGCTCTTCAGCTCTCTGCGCTATGCATACAGCTGGGAAAGGACCATGAAAAGAAAACATCCACACACAGTGATAGGCACACATCAGCATTGTCTGTACTCTCTCTGCACGCGATAGAGTCCCTCGCTTTTACTATCATAGAAGCGCACGCCTGGTGCCGTTAGTGGCGCACGAATCGCATCCGCGCGGCAGTATTGTTACTTTTAAGCAGCGAATCTCTCCTGGAGCATTGCATCTTTGAGTGTTTGACTTGAGGCTGTAGCGCCCTTTTGTCCGTTGCTCGTTCTTCCTGCAGACCCTTGCGATGTACGCTGGCAGACAAAGCGAAGAAGCCAAGGCGGCTGCCAGCCATCTGCCATGGGTGGAGAAGTACCGCCCGAGCACGCTGGAGAGCGTCGTGGCGCACGAGGACATTCTCAGCACGTTGCGGCACCTCATGGATAGCGGTAACATGCCTCACCTGCTGCTCTACGGTCCGCCCGGTACCGGGAAGACGACCACCATTAAGGCATGCGCCTACTACCTCTATGGTAAGGCTCGAGTGCGCGCGAACGTGCTCGAGATGAACGCGTCCGATGACCGTGGCATCGACGTGGTGCGCCAGCAGACTCGTGAGTTCGCTAGCACCTCCTCCATATTTTCGATGATGGACTCCGGCAGCTCGACTGGCGGTGGAAGCGGCGGCCCGGCGGCAAAGTTCAAGCTTGTGATCCTCGACGAGGCAGATCAGATGTCCCACGATGCCCAGGCGGCGCTGCGTCGCGTTATCGAAAAGTACACCCGCAACGTGCGCTTCTGCATTCTCTGCAACCACATCAACAAAATCATACCCGCCCTGCAGTCTCGGTGCACTCGCTTCCGCTTCGCGCCGGTGAAGAAATCGGCGATGATGCCGCGCCTCCGGTACGTGGCGGAGCAGGAGGGTGTCAAGTATACGACCGACGGGTTGGCGGCCGCGTTCCGCCTCAGCCACGGTGATTTGCGCCGGTGCCTCAACACCATGCAGGCTTCGGCACTCTCTGCAAATGAGATTACAGAGGAGTCCGTTTATCGAGTCACCGGGAACCCGACCCCTGCCGACGTGACCGCGATCGTGTCGGATATGCTCTCCAGCGACTTCGCGACAAGCTGGATCAAGGTGGAGGAAAGCGTTGTGCAGAAGGGCGTCTCCATGGCGGATCTGACTCGCGAGATCCACCCTGTCATGATGGCGATGGACTTACCGCGGGACTGCAAGTGCTTTCTGCTCATGAAGCTATCCGACCTGGAATACTACGCGGCAGGCGGGGCGCGCGAGTCAGCTGTGCTTGGTGGGCTGCTAGGGGCGTTTCAGCTCGTCAAAGAGGCCGTGACGCAGCGCAAGCCGATCAAGGATGTTGCTGGAGAGTGCGCTTGCTGACGGGCTGCCCGCCAAAGTTCATACTTGGCGCGCGCGTCCGGCTCTGAGTTTTTTTTTGGCAGCAAACCAGCCGATAAAGTGTTGTATAGAAGCTGATGGAGAGGCGAGAGTCTCTCGCTGCACATACAATGAAAAAGCTTTAACGAACTATTCAAAAAAAGAAGGCAACATACAAGCGCCGACTGCGCTGCCGACGTGGCCCACAGCGGGTGTGAGGAGCTGTGAAGGGGGCTGAGAAGCAGCATGTGCTAGCGCTTTGCTGTTCTTCTTCCAGTAGTGTAGTGGGCCGCTGCAGAAGCTGGTGCGTGTGACTGGGTGGCTTCTGAGGCACTCTTGCGGAGGTGCAGACGATGCGTGTGTGGTCCTTCGTTCTTCATTAGCCTAGTGAGGCGGAGCCCTCGAGAATTCCGCACACGGATAGGCTGCTGCTGCTGCGAAAAGATGAATGACGAGCTGCTTTGCACTCCGGAAAGCAAATGGTGACCGAGGCCC
>CM004640.1:1150345-1229507 GCA_000410695.2 Leishmania arabica | reverse complement strand
ACCTCTGGATTCTCCCCTCTCTACTTATCACTCCCTACGATCCATGTTGTCGAGTTTTCATTCCATTCGTCACGTCTCTCTTGGCGTATGTTGGCGTCTTCTCTACGTCTCACCTCCAGCGTTTACATGCACACATCTACAAAAATAGCCTCCGTAGAAGTTCCGCTTGCCTGTGCCCCAATCCCACATCACCCATCCGGCGCTAGTCCGTACCCTCTGCGTGCACCTCCACGCAGGTGCGCTTCACGAGAGTTCCTGTAGACGTCGAGCACGCGGCGCCTCGTTTGCCCGCATTTGCCTGTTTACTGTTCGCTCTCGCGTAGCCCATAGAGAGAGGTTGCGAGGCAGAGCTGCACGGCAGCACGTCTAACGCGCCAGCTTGCATCTCCGCTGCTTTGCGTTTCTCCCATGGCCTTCAGCAGCAGTAGCAGCGACGACGATGCGTGGATGCCACAGTCGAACCTGCCGGGGCTCACCGCGACTTCTGGGCAGGCCGCGATGCTCGAGGCACGACGCCGCGCGCTGCAGCAGCAGCGGGAGGCGCAGCAGCAAGAGCGGCAGTGTCGCCCTCAAGAGGTTGGGCGGGTGACACCGGCAGCTGGCCGCTTGGGTGCGAGATCGCAAGCACCGGCCTCTTCACGAAAAGCAGAAAGCTCGCTGCCAGACGTTTTTGGCGGCTCCGATGATGATGTGGCGCAAAGCGCATCCCCGACCTCTGCGTTTCCAAGCGTACATTCGCCACCGACAGCGAAGACGTCGTCCATCGCAGCGCCTGCCGCAGTGCCACCACCACCTCCATCGCACGAGGTCACGGTGGAGCAGCTGCAGCGACAGATTGCAGCTAAGCAGAAGCTTCTGCAGTCCACGAGGGAGCGCGAGACGGCGCTGATGGAGAAATGGCGCACCGCGAAGGCGCAGAAGCAGGCTGAAGTAGAGCAACTGAACGGAAAGTTGCGCCGCCTGTGTGCCGCTGTCGAGGACGAAAAGAGCGCTGCCGAAGCAAAAATTCGCAAGACGCAGGACGAGCACGAGGCGGCGCTGCGCGCGGCGCGTCAAAGCGTAGAGCAGGCTGTGAAGGCGGAGTACCAACCTAAAATTGAGGAGGCACAGCAACAGCTGTGCGCCTCAAGAAAGGAGGAGGCGGATCTACGCGAGCTGCTAGAGAAGAAGAGCGGCGACGGCGGTGGTGCGGCAGGGGCGGCCAAGGATGTGGTGAAGACGGCTCTCACGGCCGCCGTCTCGGCTGTTCTGCGCCGGCTCGACGACGTGTTCGAGTCGGAGGAGGCGGAGGGGCTCAAGATGGATGAGTGGAGATCAGAGCTGCAGTCACTCGTGCAGCGCGAGATTCAAACTTCGTTCGCCGTCGGCGTGGAGAGCGAAACCCAGGCCGAGCGAATGGAGTACACACGCTTCTTTGATGACATGCTGGCGTTCTGGCGGTCCGCAGAGGATCAGGAGAGGGAGCGGCTGCTCAAGATGGACGAGTCCTTGCTGGCTGACATGCAGGCCATGGCGCAGCAGGAATTGAAGCGACTGCAGGACGAAGCGCTCGGCATAGAGCGCGTGTACATCGAGTCGCGTGAGGCCTGGGCAGCGGAGCATCAGCGGCTTCTCCAACGCGAGTTGGAGGCCACGCTGCAGCGTCAGGAGGCTGAGCTGCAGGAGCAGCGTCGGCGACGGCATAGCCTCCACATAGAGCGCCTCCGTGATGCCGAGGCGCGGCACAAGGACGTTATGGCCAGGGAAGAGGCGCTGCACCAGAAGCAGATGGAGCAGCTCCAGGCTTACTTTGCCCGAGAGGAGGATCTGCGTGCGGAGCAGCAGCGGATCCAGGCAGCTGCACAGGAGGACGTGAAGAAGTCCACGGCGCTCTTGCGTGACATCATGGCTACCGCTGAGGATGCCGCGGCTGCAGTGAAAGCGTATGAGGCGGCGGTGGACGAGGGCCGGCGGTGCGTCGAGGTGGAGTGTGAGGGTCGCTTCAAAGAACAGGCGGAAATGCTGGAGCGCCTCCAGCAGCTGGCGGCGACGCAGTGCAGCAACACCGAGGCGGAGCGCGCTGCACTCGAGGGCTGCGCCTCGCAGTTGCGTCTCGCCTCTCAAAACCTGGACCGTCATCTGCAAGACGAGAGCGCGTGGTTAGCGCAGCAGGAGACGATGTACAAGCGCAGCAAAGACGAGTGGGAGCGGGAGTACCGCCGATGGCAACACCTTGTGCAGCAGGAGCGCCAGGCCGCCGAGGAGCACTTCCACGAAGCCCTGCTGGCGCTCCAGCAAAGCCTTGGTCTCCTTGATTCGGAGGAGCGTGACCTGGCAGTCGAGACCGCTGCGATGCACCGCGGCTTTGGCGATATGGAAGCTCTAGCGCAGATAGACATCGAGTCACTTCGACGGAGAGCGGCGGACGTGCAGAGCCGATCTGTCGCCATAGCGGACGTGCAGGCACAGCTTTCCCAGAAGAAAGCGGCTATGGCGGAGGCGAAGCAGCAGCTCCTCCTTGCACAGCAGCGTCTGGAGGATGAGCAAGCCGAGCTCCGGCTTGACGAGGAGAGGCTACGCGACATGGTGGAGGCGGTGCGCGTAGCTCGCTCGCAGGCGGCGCTCCGCTGCTACAACATGGAGCTGCTCCGCGCAGCCGATGCTCAACGGCCACGGCAACCGCCTGAGGCAGAGGTAACGGCCGCGATAGATTCAGATCGACGCCCAACGATGCGTGATGAGGGGAGAGGCTCTGCACGTCGTCCAGCCTCACATGGGGTGGCAAAGGGTAGCCTGGCACCTCTTCGTGATGCTGCATCTGCTAAAAACGGAAGGCTGCATCGCGATCCCCATCGACTGCCCAACAAAGTACTTCAGGAGCTGCATGACCAACTCAATGCACTGACGACGGCCACCGGTGGCGGCGTCGGTCGGGATGTCTTCGTGCCAACGATGCGTTGGCCGGACCCCGCACTGCCACGCGCGATGGCGGCGCAACGGACGCGGCAGACACACCCGAGACGGCGCGAGGCGGCCGATGACACTTTTGCCGTCGATGTGCCAGCGCCGCTTTCTTCCCCTCCGCTCCCCGGGCGCCGGCGGCACACGCGTAGCAAAGTGCATATTCGTGCACGGCCGGCAGCCACACCGCAGAAAGGGCGTCCCGTAGACCCGTCGTCGCTGCCGCTCACGTCAGACAACTTGTCTCAGCTGTCGTTGCGCTCCGATGATGAGTGGCCACCGAGTGGCAACACATTCACAAACCTGGTCGGCTTTTCCGACCTCGACACGACGTCGCAGTCGATACAGTGAAGTCGAGGACGCGCGGGGTGGCGCGGTGCTTGTAATGCGCCAAAGAGCAATCATCAGCGACGTCTGTAGAAAAGCGGGGAAGGGTGCGGGAAACTCTTGGGGGAAACCCTGCACGCCGTCCACGAGAGCGAGCACGGCAGAGGATAGATCTATCTCCATATATATGTAAAGGAGAGAAGGATACCTTCCTCAGTCCTCTTACTTTTCGCTTTCCGCCTTGGCACGGTTATAGGGGGTGCATACAGACAGGTGAATCGTGGTATCTCCGAGTTCAGCACCTCACTCTTTCTCGGGAAGCCAGTCTGCCTGCAGCCCACCCTCGGGCACGACTGCGGGCTCTTGTTGTCGGTGGATCGGTCTGTTCTGGCGCTTTGCGGAAGCGACGCACGGTCGCGATCACGTTTGTAGCAGCCCAAGAAGAATCGTATCACCGGCTCCACAATGTACATACGCGCTAAAGAGGGCCGCCTGCGTCTTCTCTAGTCACGCGCACCGGCTTCTTGGCGTTGCTCGTATGTGTGTGTGCGTGCTCTGTTTTCTTACAGATCCATAGATGCGTGTTGTAGGCACTGCCTTGATGATGCACTTCCTTTTCCATCGCTTCACGGCTCGGAGGCGGATTGCGGCGAAGCGGACAGCCCACGTCTCCATGGTCCCAGCTTCACCCCCCCCCCCCCCCCTCGGTGTTACTCGGCCTTACTTGATTCTTGCGGCGCATGTTCGATCCACGGCTGCTCTCTCGCCCTGATGACCCGCTTTACACATGCTTTTCTTTGGCCTTTGCCGCACATGAACAGGTGCTGAAGCATACCAAAATGTTCTCATGTATGCCGCAGCACACCTCACGAGCGAGTACGGACGGCAATAGAGTCGTTCTCACGGAGTTGGCCATGCTTGGGGGCTGCGTTTGCTTTCTTGGACACTGCACGTAATCGCCGTCGCCCCACCGCTCCCATAGCACGCGCCCTCACGGGTCGCTGCTGGTAAGCCTATGATCAAGGTGCTCGTCCGTGTCGGCACGCCTCTGAGGTTGAGACCATCGCCTGTGAACTCCTTCCCTTCTCACTCCGCCCTTCGCATTCCCTCTTTCGCATCTTCTCGTTTTTCTGTTGATTGCAGCGTACACTTTTTTGAAAGTTATGTAGCCGGAGCTGTGCCGTGCCCGGATAGCGTCAGAATGCCAGGCATTGACTGCTGCTGCTTCACCAGTCGGGGACACACTCCTGCGAGTCGTGTGCACCCGTAGCCCTTCTCCTTTTATCAGAGCACTTTGGCTTTCGGCATGAATGATGGAGAAGATGTCAAGGTGGGGGCAGAGAGGAGGTATAGTGTTGGGTAAAGAACGAGTTAACGTGTGGGCGGGTGAGCGGGTGCATGCGGAGGGGAGTTCTTGACGGGCACTGCTCACCTATCTCTTTCGATCCTTCTTTGGGGCAGAGAGAGAGAGCGGGAAGGGCTCTTGTCTCGCAGGGGAGACATGAGCGAAAAATACATACACAGCAGAATTAAACACGGATCTGCGGGACATACTTCAGTGTTGGTGAGATCCGCCAGTGTTTTGCAAGATGAGGGAAGCCGTTCGCTGTAAGGAGAAGGGCAAGGCAAGGAGGAGAGGCTGCGAGGTAATGGCGCCGCGGAAGGCAAAACAGTCGTGATCTTGAGCTTGCACCCCATGTTCGGTTGTTTGCCTGTGAATAGAGTGTGTGTATGTGTATGAAGGGGGAGGGGGCGTACGTGCGCACTTCTCCCTCGCCCTGGAGCAAGCCTCCCAAACCGCCGCGGCGCGTTTTCGTTTCAGCCCTTGCGAATTTCAGAAACCTGAGGTGTACCGTAAGGCATTCGCGTGCGGGAATGCTGCCGCTGCTGCTGTAGTCGATGCAAGAGCTGCAAATGCGCAGAAACGGGCACGAAAGCGAGCTGATGATGATCAACAAACTTCGTAGGGTAAAATCTGATCATTCCGACCATGACGCTATGGAAGTACTGCACTGAAAGTGCAACCCCGCGCCCGCATCGCCTCCTTTCGGGGGCGATGTGCTGGGCGAGCGTGGTGCCGTCTGATAGCCGCTGTGTAGTGCCGTATCGCTTGTGAGTGTCATCAATGGGTTGTGGATAGTGCCGGAAGTGGTAGGCTGAGGGAAAGAGGCCTGGAGATGGAGCTTGTCGTCGCGGAGCACAACACGCTGGTGGTTAGAGCTGCTGCCGTTGCTGCTGTTATCGAGCGTAGCTCATCGCTTGCTGCCATCCATGCCGCAGGTGGCGGGGAGAGGGCTACGATGCGCTGGCCAAAAGAGATACTCTTTCTCTTTGCTTTTTTTTTGCGGGTGATGCGTTTATTGCATGCCACTCGCAGCGCTCGATTACGAATACCCCCCTCCCCAACAAAAACACACGCACACACACACGCACACGTGAAGCAAGTAAAATGAGTAACCTCTTTATCGGTGCCGCCCATGTAGTCTACCATCAACTGATGGAATGAACAGGTCTTCAAGCTCTGTAAGAGCCCGCGTCGATGCCCCCCCTCCCCCCCCCCCATCACTGTCATTAGCTTGGACTGGCTGACCTGCCTATCTTGCTCGCTTGCTCGCTCGACACCACGCACTCGCCCATTGTGGTTCTCTCCCTCTTTTACGCTGCTTCTGGCACCTCTCCACGGCGCACACGCTACACCGCGCCTCGCCTCACCAGTTCCTAGCCCGCCAACGCCCCCGCTCTTCACCTTGTCTTCTCCAGAGTTCATCCTTTATTCCACCTGCACACTTGTCCATTCACGGCAACCCCTCCCCCTCAGACGAGGCCTTTGTGCACACGGGAGCATTCAGATCGTACTACTCCCGCCTCGACGTCTTTCTTGTTGCGCTCACTTTACCGACGACTCCCCTTGTCTCCTTTCGCTTTTTCGGTTTCGACTTCGCTTTTTTTTCTTGTCGTTTCGTTACTGTCATTCTCGTATCAGCTCGCAAGCCATGTCCTCGCAGCAGCACCTTGTCTCTGAATTCACGGCCGGCTCCGGCTCGTGGCTGCCGCAGGCGCAGGGCTTCGACACCCTGCAGGTGCACGCCGGCGTCCGCCCCGACCCGGTCACGGGTGCCATCCTCACTCCAATCTACCAGTCCACCACGTTCGTGCAGGAGTCGATCGACAGCTACCAGGCGAAGGGCTACTCCTACACTCGCTCTGCCAACCCTACGGTGGCTGTGCTGGAGCAGAAGCTGTGCGCTTTGGAGAACGGCAACTACTGTACGGTGTACAACACCGGCATGGCTGCGACCACCACGGCTATCTCATCCTTCATGAACGCCGGGGACCACGCGATCTTGACGAACTGCTGCTACGGTGGCACGAACCGCGCCTGTCGTGTGTTCTTCAGCCGCCTCGGGATGGAGTTCACCTTCGTTGACATGCGCGATCCCCAGAACGTTATCGATTCCATCAAACCCAACACAAAGCTGGTGATCAGCGAGACGCCCGCGAACCCGACGCTGATACTCATCGACGTTGCTGCGGTGTCGAAGATATGCAAAGAGAGGGGTATCCTGCATATGTGCGACAACACCTTCGCCACGGCCTACATCATGCGCCCGCTCGACCACGGCGCTGATGTCACACTGATCAGCACCACCAAGTACGTGGACGGCCACGACATGACCGTGGGCGGCGCCCTCGTCACAAACAGCAAGGAACTGGATGCGAAGGTGCGCCTGACCCAGAACATCCTTGGCAACGTCATGAGCCCTCAGGTGGCCTTCCTGCAGCTGCAGACGGTGAAGACAATGTCGCTGCGCGTGACGAAGCAGAGCCACAACGCACAGAAAATTGCGGAGTTCCTGGAGACGCACCGCGCTGTGGACCGTGTCGTGTACCCGGGCCTTGCTTCCCACCCACAGAAGGAGCTGGCTGACCGGCAGCACCGCAACAACCTGCACGGTGGCATGCTCTGGTTTGAGGTCAAGGGCGGGACTGCCGCTGGTCGTCGCCTGATGGACACCGTGCCGCGCCCGTGGTCCCTGTGCGAGAATCTTGGTGCCTCGGAGAGCATCATCACCTGCCCGTCTGTCATGACCCACGCGAACATGACGAGCGAGGATCGCATGAAGGTGGGCATCACGGACGGATTCGTGCGTGTGAGCTGCGGTATCGAGGACGTCGATGACCTCATCGCTGCTCTCAAGGTCGCCATGGATGCCCTCGTCTAGTACGTCACTCCGACTCTCTAGACACCTTCCCCAGCGCACGCACATACACTCTGAACCAAAAGAAAAGGGGGAAAGGTAGTGTCAACGCACGGCTACGCACATGCGGCAGCCGAGCACGCTTGCCCTGGACTACAGGAAGCACATCCACGCCATACGAGACTTTCCTCGACATGTGTGGAGAGAACACGACGCGCGGAATAGGATCAGCGGCAGTGGGAGTGGTGACAACAACAACAACGGGAAAAATGAAACACACGCATACACACACAAGAGCAGCGATATGCGTGTACGGGGGAGGGGCGGGCGCCAACGGTCTGCGTAATGTGCAGTGAGCGCAGCGAAAAAAAATAAGTGTAAATAGCAATAGCAAAAATAAACAGGAGAAACGCGTGCTTGGGATGCGTGCCTTAGCAGCGGGGTAGAAGGCGGGGCCCGATGTTCACCGAGAAGCGAAAAGTTCTGCACCAGAGCGCGGCAGACGTAAAAAACAACAACAACCAAAAAAAAAACGGCTCAGTTTATGGAAACCCTTCACGAAAATAGTGATGCCGGGTGTGTTGAGAACGCGTGCCTATGTGACGCTGCGCTATGTGGCTCCGCCCTCTGTGTAGCCCCTCTTTTTGCCTTCCGTATGTCTGTCGGTGCACCTTCTTCTGATGCCCACCTTTTCCTCAAAGTGATGTTTTTTCGTGTGAGGTATGCGTGTAGCCGAGCGTGAGAAGCCCATGTGTGTGTGTGTGTGTGTGTGTAAGGGGTGGTAGCGCGTAGACGCGACCGCTGTTCTTGCTGGTGATTAGTACTTCTTCGGCGCAAAGAGGATCGGAAGGGAGACGCGAATATCATCCGACACTATGCTTGCTCTGTGTGGAGCAGCACCAGCAGCAGTAGCAGTAGTTTTTTTTTCTTACTGTTTGGCGGTTAAAATCTTCTGGGACTAGCTCTTCAATATTTCTCAGACACGCACACGCACACACACGCACACACACACACACACACACAGATGCATGTATAGCTGTGTATCCTCGCGTCTCTCTTTCTCCGGCCTTGTTTCTCCTGTTTTTCCTGTTCGCGCCTTACGGAGGAAGGATGTTACTGTTATTATTTTTCATTGGCAAACTGTTTTTGCGTGTTCTTGATCTTCACCGTCTCCTCTACGTGAGGGACAAGGTTGGCACCACACGTCTGCCTGTCTGGGTGGTTTTCTTGCCACCAACTGTCGATTTCTCCCTCTCCTTGCTTCTTCTTTGCTGTGCGTTTCGCCCCTGATAGAGGGGTAACACTTCAATGCGTGTGGCATCTCAGGGTCCAGTGCATTTTCCACTCCGTGTGTGAGGAAGCCAAGCAGCTCACCCACCCCCTCCCGCCCTATCTCTCCCCCATGATGCCGAACCACCTCTGGTGGTGACAGGGGCAAGCACCTACGGCCTAGGGGAGGTCAGAGCGGTGTGTCGCTGCTGATGTCGGCTCTCAGGCCCTGGATGGCGTTGGCGTCGAAGCCTCCTGCGACAGTGGATACACCTGTGCCATCCATGTGGTGGGCAGAGTATCAGCGTGGCTGGAACGTATCCCATCCCTGGCCCTGACACTGCCTACTGGTGTGTGGCGCCTGCGCGTCACCCCGAGGGGGATGCGCCAGCTGGCGACCGGCAAAATGGGAGCAGCTGTGAAGCGACCCACTTGGCGGGTGAGTTGCTGAGTGTGGGCCACGGGCCGTGCTCGGGCGACTGTGTGGGTGCACTGCTGTGAGGCGTGTCTGGCGCTGCTTCGCATGAGAAGAGGAGGCCTGTGGAAGGTCGGGGTAGAGTGGAGTTTCACTCATGCTTGGTCGCAGAGAATGGACCCGTCAAAAAGCAAAAGAAAATAGGAGAAAAAAGCGGCGCAGCGATGACAAGAGGCAGGGAGGGGTGAGGCAGGTGTGCTGCACCCGTGCGCGCATGTCAGTGTGCTTGTGCGTGAGGAAAAGCACTACTGGAAGGGGGGAGCCGCTCGCTTCGAATACTTGCCTCGGCAAGTAACGTCTTTTTTTTACATTTACCGTCGTCTTTTCGTGGGACCTCATGGGGAATGATACCGCGAAGAAATAAACAAACAGGTTCGCCAAGGGCGGCAGCCTCCACCAGGTAGCCCGTGCACGGCTCACGACTACGGCACACGCGCTATACGACAACGAAGCGCAAGAGAATTTTGCGGGGTGGGGGGTTACGCCAGTGTGCAGGAGGAAGGCGAGTCGCGGCCATGTTTGCTCTCCATGTACGGGAGCCCCTTCAGTCTCCTTTGTTCCATCTTTGGCGCGCACGGCGCCTGAGCGAGCGAAAGGGCTGAGCAAGCAATCATCTCGTGTTTGCGGCGCGCTGCGCGCCGATGGGTCACTTGAAGCAGACCTCCTCCTCAGCAGAGGTGGAAAGACAAAGAGGGTTGCATATCTTTCTCAACGGCACAGGAAGAGCGGTGCCTCCCATGCTTGGATGTAAACGCGGCTCGCCTACTTCTCACTTGGAAAGAAGTGCATGCAACATCGACGAAATGCCCATGCTTCGCGTCTCGATTTCTTCTGCATTTACGCATGCCTACACGTGGACTCTTAATCATTGTTCGTGTGCGTACGCACGCGAAGAACACAATCCTTCACTAAGGATCCTGGCAATGGCCAAGTCACGCTCCATGTCTGCGAAGAAGTCACGCAAGAAGGCCGCTCCGCCACCGCCGCCGCCAGTCGTGAAGCCTATCAGCACGATTGATGACCTTGAGCGGGACGTTACGTTACACGCAGGCTCCGCGCTGCTTGTTGTAGTGAGCCCTTTAGATGCAGCTACCACCAACACCGTCGTTGAGGCAATGGAGAGGCTGAATAGCAGTCGATCGGCATTACTGACGGACATCAACATCGCTGTCTGCTACGCCCTTCCGACGACTTCGGAGGTGTGCCGCTCGCTTTGCGTGACGACGGTACCGTTTGTGCAAAGCTACGCCTACGGTGAAGTCGTCAGCGAATTCATTGGTGACAACACGGAGAAAATAGAGCTACTAGCGAAAATGGCCGCAACCCAGGCCGCTGTGAAGGCTACCCAGCTAGCTGAGGAGGAGAAGCAGCGACAGGTCGCCGCAGCGGAGGCACAGGATGCTGCTGCTGCTGCCGTAGCGGCTGCCGCGTAGCACGTTAGGATTTGCCGGATGCTCATCCAAGCCGCGCTGCTCTCCCTCTTCTTCGTGCCGTCATTTGTGAGGATGCCTATGCTCTGGCTTTGTTTGATGTATATTAGGTAATGGCCGGATCTGCCCCTCCCCCCCTCCCCTTCACTTCTCTTTTCTCTTTTGTGATTGTGTTTGTGTGTGCGGGAGGTGAGGAGGAAGGGCGTGGCCTTTTGCGTCTCCCCTCGCATCTGGACCGAAAAAAAGAGAAGTGCAGGGGATGCGATGGAGAGGGGAGGGCAGAAGGGGGGTTTCTCTTGACTTCCCCTCAATTGCCCTCTACCACATCCGTGACACCTCTGCTGGTGTCACGCAGGCGCAAGCCTGCCTCTGTCCGAGAAAACGAAGCAACAACCAGGAAGTTGAGTAGACATATTCAGAGGCTACTAGTGAGATCGTCTTTGCGAGTGAACGCTCCAGATTACATCTACTTTCCCTTCCGAGGCGGCCTCGTGTTGCTCTTCCAACGGGAGACAGTGGATATGTGCGCGTGCACGTTTTCCACTTGCTTTTGCTTCAGCTGTCCACCTGCATGTCAGCACGGCTGCTTTCCTTATTTCGATGCGAGGTAATACATTCGTATTCGTCGAACGCGTGTGGGCCGAGTTTTACTCCTCGTCTCCGCTCCCACCTCTTGCGTACACTCAAGCGCAGCCTACTTTGTCTCGGCTCTTTCTTTCCTTCCCTCATTGCACTTGGCGTACACACACACACACACACACACACACGCACGCCGTTCTTCGAAAACCTGACCCGCACATTCCTTCCCCCATTTGCCCCCCCCCCCCTCCCCTCACCCACCCTTTCTCATCCACGTCTGCACAGGTTCCTGCCGGATATTTTTTTATTGTTGTTCCGTCGCTCCTTGTTGGTACCGTCCGACGCAGTTTGGATGGTGCACGGTACGGCACAGAAGTACCTTCGACGCTCTTGTTTTTCGGTCTTGTGATCTTCCCTCATTATCGCAGCCACACCCTCAATATAGTAGGGCACCACCGACCTGCCCCTCATCAGCTGCATCTCTGGCTCCTTTTGCCTGCGTGCTTTTTAGCTTGCAGCAATCAGTTCTGGCTTTGCTGTCGCCATCACGCGCTAACGCTGTGTGCCCCGCGTCCTTCTCCTCTCTTTGTTCGTGTGTTTCGACTTGGCTTTAGAGATTTGTGTGCTTGTTTTCTTTGCATCGTTCTCTCTTCGCGCCCTCTCCCTCTTCCGTCCTGCCTGAGTCGTTCTCTCCCACGTTTGTCGCGCGCATGCGTTTACTACTGCTGCTGCTGCTGCGCGTAAAACAGTGCTCTTGTGTACCGCTTGTTTTCTCAGCTCCCTCTGCGTGTGTGCGTGAGGAAATTCTCTCTCTACGCCTTCGGCACGATTTTGTGTGTGTGTTCGTGTCTGTCTGTCTGTGTGCCGTACTCCACCTTCCTTTCGGTACACGCAGTCTCCCTTCACCGTTTCTTGCCCCTGCACTCCCATTAAAGCAGCCGGAGAAGCATAGGCAGGAGGGAAGCAAGTCTCCCTGCTCGTCGGCGACAGAGGCTGGAGAAGGACGGGGTGCAGCTACACATTTAAGCACACACACACACACACACGCTCCGGGTCAGAGGTGCTTGCGCACGTATCAGAGGAGGGAGGCGAGAAGAGTGGTAGTTCACGTACACAGCGAGGGGTACCTGCATACTCGTTTGGGGATTTCTGAGCTCGGATCCCTTCTTCTTGAGGTGCTGTTCTCCTTCGAGATCGCCGCGTGCACCTAGCTACACGACCAGTGGAAGAGGCGTTGTGCTTCCGTCGTTCTCGCTGAGCGTACTACGCCTGGTGGTTGAAGTCGCCACACTTATGCATACCGCTGCGTTCATACCCCAACACGAAGACGACAGCGAGAACGGCAACGACACTTTATCGGCTATAGCGCACAGCTGCGTCTGCGACGCGCGAGTGCCATGAGTGTCAAGAACACCTTCGGCACACAGGCAGCCAAAGCGCTTTGTGCCAACCTCTATACCAACTGGCTCTCCGAGGACGAAAATGTGGAACGCATCCGCGATCTGCTGAATCGCGTGCTGACGCTGTCGGCCACAGACCAGAATTCGGAGATGGGCGCCAAGAATGCCGCCTCCATCACCACCGCAGCTGCGGCAGCCGCCGGGGACAAGAAGGGGAGGGCCGCCGGCGCGGACGCGCTCGGCAATGGCTCGCGGCACAGCGATCCAGCGGCGGGGCTATCCACGAGCTCCGCCGCGATTCACGGGAACGCTGACCGTGCCCAGTCGCCGCAGCCGTCTCCCCCGCAGAAGTCGAATAAGTCCGCCGCCGCCTTGGCGGCTGACGATCGAACGCCGAGCCCCATCCAACCATCGACGTCCCCCACCCTCATCGCGCGCTTCCCCGGCGGCGTAGACGAGCTTGATTACCCTCACCGCGCCGGTTCGCCAGTGGTCACACCGGTCTCACCGCATCCGAAGCCGATTGTAGACCCCAGCGCCCCTCTTCCACATGTCGGCACCGGCAGCCTTTCGCCGCACGGCGTCCACTCACTCGGCAGTCCTCGCCTGGACACGACACTGAACGCAGCCATGGTGTCAGGTGACCTTACATTCCCATTGGACGCGAGCTCCGCCCTTAGCATGACGGCTCGTGAGTCGACGACGCGCTTCCTGCACACCTCTGGCAGCTTCGCCGTGACGCCGCCCGCCAACCTCAAGCAGGCGACTCTAGAAGAGATCCCGTGCTTTTACTCGAAGAGGGAGTCTCGCGGGCTGCAGATTGAGGTGGATGTGGAGGAGGCGCAGGAGCTGAGCCGCCTGCTCGAGAAGAACGACCCAGTGAAGAAGACGGTCTGGGTGTTTGGCGACATTAGCTCGAAGGTGTTCAAGGTGCCCATTTGGTACAAAGAGGCGCTCTTCAAGGACATCGCGACTCGCAGCGGACTGGACGCGGCTACCGCGGACACGCTGACAGCCGCCCAAATCCGTACCGTGTACAACGACTTCTACGCTCCCTTGTCGGTCAGCCGCCGCCTTTACGAGCTCATCTGCACACACCCCAAGAAGGAATTTATTACGCTGTCCGACTTGGAGGGGATGGGCAAGTACCTCGTTGCGGCTCACCCGGGCCTCCAGTTCCTCCAGCAGCCGGAGTTTCAGGAGTACTACTGGCACACCGTCGCGGTGCGCATAATGTACATGTTAGAACGTCAGCAGTGTGGCCGCATCTACTGGCGCGACTTTGACCGCAGCGATCTGCCGGAGCGGATGATGGAGCTGGACGCCAAGGACGTGAACCTGGTGCTCGACTACTTCTCCTACGAGCACTTCTACGTGCTGTACTGCAAGTTCTGGGAGCTCGACACCGACCGTGACCTCCTTGTCGGCTTCGAGGATCTGTGCAACTACGGCCAAGGCTCGGTCGTGACGGGAGTCATCAAGCGTGTGGTGGAGGGCTACGGCCGTCCACTGTCGTCCGGCGTGCCTGGCAAGATGGACTTTGAGGACTTTGTGTATTTCTGCCTCTCCGAGGAGGACAAGAACTCGGAGCCGGCGGTGCTCTACTGGTTCAAGGTGCTCGACACGGACGAAGACGGCGTGCTGAGCGGGTATGAGATGATGCAGTTTTTCGAGGAGAACCAGCAGCGCTTCCTCGAGTTCTCCGACTCGCCAGAGGGGGACATAGCGTACGAGGATACAGTGTGCCAGATGCTGGACATGGTCGGGTTCGATCGCGTGAAGGTGCGCAAGTACGGCGTCACCCTTGGTGACCTCCGCTCCTGCCCCACCCCCGCAAACTTCTTCAACATGATCTTCAACGCATCGAAGTTCTTGCTGTTTGAGCACCGCGACCCGTTTGGTGAACACCAGATGCGGCTGCGCGTAGAGAAAACAGAGTGGGACCGCTTTGCGCGAGCCGAGTACGATCGCATGGCAGCTGAAGCACAGTAGGAGTGACGCGCTAGCCCAGACCAGAGCCCACGAATATCACCGTGCCGAACAGGGGCGGACCATGGTGGATGGAGAGCGCTGGTCCATGGTGAAACGCGATAAACGGCTCGCCTTTTATCTTGTCGACGTTTCCTTTTGGCTGCTCCTTCAGTCTCGCTGCGCCGCTTGCGACCCCTCTCACCCCCTCCAAACGGTGTCTCTCTCTCTCTCTTCACCATCCCTTCGACAAAAGTGTATCTTTTTGTTCCCTCTCACGCCCCCCCCCCCCTCCTCCCTCCCAGCCGTACCACTCCATGCTCATACCGCCCATGTCTTGCTGGCGCTCCTCACGCGTACACCTGCGCTGCCTCCCCCTCTATCCCTCCCTCACACAACCGCCTCTCTCAAGGAAGAGGCAACGACAGCGGGTCTCTTTTCTCTCTTGTGGCACCCTTTAGCACCTCCTCTCACGTCCCCCCTCTCTCTGGACTCCCCCACATTCGTCCCGCATATTGCTTTTGTTGTTGGCGAGGTCCTTGTCTGCGTGTGGGGTTGTGTTAGAGGTGAGACGTTGTTGCCACACCGCGTATACCTGCGTCCTGTGAGTCCGTGGTGTTGGTGGTGGCGCGTGTGGGCTGTGTCGGGTCGGTTTAGATGAACACGAGGCCTTCAGTATACACTCAACCATGTACGTGTGTACGTGCACGTGCGTTTGCATGCACTATGATGTCAGCATCGTCATCTTCTTTCTTCTCTGCGCTATCTTTTATCTCCTCTAAGCGAGTATCTTGTATTTTTTCCTCGCTGCCATAGCGCGTATGCCTGTGATTTTTTTGTATTGGCGTGTGTGGTACGATGGATTACTTGGCGATGCTGCTGCTGTTGCTGCACCTTTTATGGTGCTGTCGGAATGGGCGTTGCCGACGGCGTCCGGTGATGTGGTCAAAATAGATCACCTTGTGCTTGTGCGGTGTTTCTTCTTTTCGCGTGCGTGCGTGCGTGCGTGTGTGTGTGTGCACTGCCACACTTCCTCTAGTTGCCGAGCGTGCGCGGAATTTCTCTCTTTCGCACGGGAATGTACGCTCACACAGGAGACACGCCCAGGCAAGAACGTCCCTCGGGGTTTCATTTTGCCAGGCTTTTGATTGGCGTGTGCGCATCGTTAAGCGGTGTGACGCACTTCCTTGTGCGCGAGCATAGATCTGTTTCTGCACACGAACGGATTGTTCGTGGTGGTGGTGGCGGAGAGAGGCGAGGGTGCTGGCTCGCTTGCGTGTGTGCATCTGTGTTTTTGTCAGGTCTGCCATCGTTGAGGATTTCGCGTCTTTTCGTCTTTCTCTCTCCTGTAATTTTTCCTCTTTGCTTTCATTGCTCGCTTGCTCTTCTCTCCTCCTCCTCCCTCCTTCTCCTCGTCCGCGATCACACACGAGTTGCTACCGCCTCAGCGATGCGAGTTCAACTGATAAGCAAATATCACCAAAAGCTTGGTCCTGTTGCGCTACCATGCAGTGGCGTGTATGTGTGTGAGTTTATGCGCGCCACACGCATGTCCTCGCTGGGGGCTGGGTGTGCCACAGCGAGGGCATGCCGAACAGTGCTGCTGTGCAGAGCGGCGATCTTTTTCGCAGCGGCGTCTTCTCTCTATTCGATCCCAAGATGCTCATGGAGAGGAGCTTGGACGGTGACGAGTGGATATTCAGCAATCACGCTCCTCGCACGCCACTTTAGCGACAGCGCGATGCTGCACGCACTGCTCTGCAGATGCGCCTTTTCTTCCTTGCCCCCTGTATGGTTCACCTCACCGCTCTTCTCTGCTTCTCCTCCAACACCTGTCTCTCTCTGTCTTTTCCTTCCTGGGTGGCGTCAACTGCTCATGACATGTATATGTTTGCCTGCGTATGTGCTGTGGCTGGCTCTCGGATACGTACCCTACTACACACACATATATATACGCGAAAGAAAAAAACAGTAACATCACATCCCCAAAAACGTGTCACGCACTGTAATCATAGCGACTTGACCTACGCCTCCTTCCATCTTACCATCACCGTCACACACACGCACACCCACAGCGAGAATCAACGACAACAGTATTAACTAAAGGGAGAAGGAAAACAAACACCGTACGGTTTGTTGACTCTGCCCCCTCTCCCCCCCAAAAAAAGAGAGGAAACAAACAAAAGAAACCACACGAGGAAGCGCGCACAGCGCGCACCTGCACTTATTACCTGGTGCACCTTCTATCTCGAGCACACATTCCCGTGCATATCTATATATATACATCTTCCTTTTCTCTACACCTTTCTCGCTTGTTTGGCTTGACTACGCACGCAGATCTCCATATATTGCGCCTGTTTTTGTTCCACCCTTTTTATCTTCTCAGCTTCACTCTCGCCGCACTTTTCTAGGCCACCACCACCATCATCAGCCCCCTCCCCCGCGCCTCCGCCGTGTTTATTGACTCCCTTGTTTCTCGTCTTTGTTTGACCTTTATCTGTTTCACCACCCCGGGTCACACCGCATTGCGTTCCGTTATATATATATATATATTTATATATATTTATATATATTTCTTGTTTTCGCTGTTCTTGTGGCTTTGCTGTTGTGCCTCGCGGTGCATCGTTTCACGTTCTCTCTCTCTCTTGTTCGCTGTCTCAAGCAAAGAACAGGACCAGGGCACGTAATCGCCGTGATAAGGGCGAAGGTGATCAGAACAGCCAACGCACTATGACTGCAGAGGGTGAAAATTGAGGAAGCAACGTTGCATTTCTCTTCTCCCCCCCACACACACATACCTGCTCTGGTATCGATAGGCGGCATAGCGCCACCGTCGCTGTCGCCTCATTCCGCATCTCTTCCGTTCTGCCGCTTCTGTCAGCGTGTACTCGTTTTTTTTCTTTCCCACGATCGCCCTGCATAGAGCGGTCGGGCTCTGAACTTGACGAGCAAGGTCCGTGACGAGACGGGGCGGGAACGGGTGCACTACTGCGTCACTTCGCTGCCACCGTCTTCTTTCTTTTTGTTTCTTTTGTTTAATTGAGAGGTTTCCCTTCTCTTTGTTCCTGTTTTCTGCTCATTTCGTGCTCGGCAGCACATCTTCAGCACACGCACACGCACAAAAAAAACGAATACCCCTTCATCATTGCCACGCGGTCGTTACAACTTGTGTCTCTGTGTGTGTGTGTGTGTCTTCTTCACTCGTCGTGCGCTTTCCCAGCGAAGAGCAAGCACGAACTTGGAAAAGGAAGCGAAAATTTTTAAAAATAAACGCCTCCAATTTGTCTCAAGAATAATGAAAACCACACACGACCTCAATCAGTACAGGCTTGACTTCCTCGAGCTCAAGGCTTTGAGTGTCCCGTCATCGCTGCGCTTCTTGCTCGGCATCGAGTATGATGTGGTACTTTGCGTGAACGAGGTGGGTACTCGCCGTCCATTCCGCCTCCACTTTCCCGTCTTCGCGCCGACGCTCCGTAAGCTGCTGTCACTCTGTGCCAGGCGGTTTGGACTGGACTGCGAGCACGGTGAGGCGGAGTCTGTCCTGACAGGCACCGCCTTGATGCCGCTGCTGCGGTACGCCGATTATCTGCCCGGGGCTCTTCACGTTAAGGAGATTCTGGAATGCCTGCAGGTGGAGCCGGCTGCGAAGGCCAAGAAGTGGATGAGCCCCGCTTCCTCTCCTGCTTTGCCCTCTGCGTCTGCGGGGTCCGATGCGACCACTGACAACGCCGCCGCTACCGCTGGAACTAGTAACGAGTTTGAGGCAAGCTTCATCGACTACTCCGAGTTTTCGTCCGACAGCTCGCTCGACGACGTGCACGGATTGGGCTTTTATTTGCTGCTCGATTACGGCTTGAGTCTCGCCACCCACAGCCACCTCGTCGGCATTCGCTTTCACAAGGACTGGGACCCGGCGGAGGCGCTGCGTGAGTTTCAGGAGTTCAGTGGCTGGTCCGAGTTTGACCTGCGCTACCACGATGAGCAGCGGCCGCACGACGGCGGTGTCATTATTATGCCGTCCTCCCAAGATGCCTGCGACCTGCTGGAGAAGTACGAGGACGAGGACTCGGACGACGAAGGCGATCTGCTACCATTCATCCTCCGCCCTGTCTCCCCACTCGTTCCCGTGCCCTCGCTCGAGGACGCCACCCTACGCAAGTTACGCGACCAGCACTGGGACGATGTAAAGAAGCATTGGACGCACCTGCCGCACACTCTGAACACCGTCGTTGTGTACAACCTGTACGAAGGCGCGACATTAGCAGAGGTGCTATCGTTCTTCGAGCCGCTACCGATTGTCTCGTCGGCGTTTGTTGAGGACAAGGCGCCATCTCACCGTCGACGCGCCTTCATCACGTTCGCGAACCTTGAGGCGACGCGCAAGGCGCTGGATGTGGACGGCAAGAACACTCGTGGGTGTACGTTGCGAGTGCAGGTGTCGCCTCCGTACATCTCTCCCAGCCGCCGCGGCAATCCAGTGAAAACGGAGCGCGACAGCCATGGTGCAGGTGACGGCTTCGCAAAGACGGTGTGCGGCGGTGCTGCCGCAAGCACGGCGGCTCACAACTCCTGCAGGAGCGCTTCGCCGACCTCTAGCCCTTCTCCCCTCACCATTGACAACACCACAACTGTGTTGCACGGGAAGGCCAAGCCCGCTGGCAACTGGAATGGGGGCGCTGCTTCTGAAACCTCCCCTCTCGCTGCCGCCCACGTAAGTGCTGCGTCGATTCCAACCGGCAAATCCGAGGCCAGCATGGTGCGGCCGGTCGCCACTTCTCCTACGCCAGCGTATGTGGTGCAGGCAGGGTCAACGCCATCTGCTGCAGCTGCCGCCCCGAATGCCAGCTCCTTTGCTGGCTTTGTCGATCGAGCCGCAGCAGTGGCGGGGGCGATCGCAGCGAGAGCTCATGCCCTTGCAGCCGCCTCCGCAGCTCCGATTTCGCCACCGAAAGCGACGGGCGGCGGAGCTGCGCCTGCCGCGTCCGGAGCTGAAAAAGACAAGCGGATCGACGTCATGTCCTCGCCAGGGGGCTCGCACATGAACGCTGCTGCAAAGGAGTTTGTCCCTCATTTTCAGCTCAGCGCCAACTCCCCCGAGTACCGCCCCACGCCGCCGCCAAAAATTGAGGCCATGTACGGCGACTACGCTGGTCTGTCGAGTCTCCGTGATGGCGTCGGGTTTCCACCGCGGCCCCCCCCACCACCGCCGCCGTCCTACGTGGAGGCGCTCAGCCCTGCACCAGAGTACCGCCCCGCCCCGCGCTCGTCACGTCTCTCTCACGTCGGTGCCTCGCCGAGCTTGCCGCCGTACGCGTTGCCTCCTCCGTACGTTGCAGGTGGGGATGACGTAGATGACATGTTTCCGCCCCCACCACTGCCGCCGCCGTACTTGGGCGACTGACAGAAGATGATTCTCTCGTTCCACTTCGACCCTGTTGTTGATCTATTCATGTCTGCGCCTGTGCCTGTGCGCGTGTGCGTCGTCTTTGTACCCCCTCCCCCCCAAAAAAACAACAACAAAACCAGACGCACAGGCACGCGGGCAGGAAGAGAAAGAGGGAGCACCGTTCCCGCTCCTGCCAGTCCCTCCTTTCCCCCTGATTCGCGCATGTCACTATTGTGCTGAGGAGATGCACGCGCAGAGACACCAGGCACGCAAACAAACGACAACCCATTTTCTTGTGTGGCGGTGGTGTTGGTGGTGGTGGTGGGGAGGGGGCGTCGTGTCAACGTAACTGGACAGACACGAAGAAAATTGGAAAGCATCGGTGTATGTTGGTTTTGTTGGTGTTCCGCATCGCTTCTTCTTCCCCTCGGTTTTTGTTGTTATTGTGTTTTGTTTGTTCTTTGTCTTGCTTCTGTTGTTGCTGCTGTGGTTTGTTGTCGATGTCCTGTTGCCTCTCAGTGTTTGTGTGCATGTGTGTGCTTCATGGACGTGCTTAAGCTTGTCTTGGTTGGTCCCACGTTTTCTTTTCGCTCTCGTTCCCGTTTGCGCCATGAGAGGCAGCACGAGAGAAAATAGAAGGAAGCCAACAGCACGCACCATCAAGCACAGGTGCTTGTTTGCCTCTATGCAAGAGGCGGCTGCGCTTTCGAAGTGTGCGGTGATGTCAGGTGATAATGTCGGCTTTTTTTTTCAAGCTTCTTCCTTGGATGCGGAGCGCCACCGATCCGAAACGGTGTGATACCTGCAGGCCCTGAGTTGCGCACAGACACCCGCGTGCGCCGGTGTGTCTGTGCGTGAGCCTCCGTGTACTGCGGCAGCTCCGTCTTGGGCGTAGCAAACAGAAAAACAGCAGCGTAAGCAGCGCAACCAAAGGACTGCAGTGAAAGACCCGCACACGCGTACACACACATACACGATAGAAGAAACAGGTCTAACACGAAGCAACATCGAAAACAAAAAAAAAACATCAAACAAATCTCATGCGTCACACGCAGACGGCTGCGTCACATCCTACGCAACGCTGTGGCATCTAGGCCTGACCAGTGACGGCTAATGCTGTTTCGCACTTGCGTCGATGATGGGAAGGTGTACCCCAACACTGTTTGGAGGGGGGGCACCAGTCGGTGGAATACCATCGCGGCAGCTCTCCAGCGCGTGTCGTGGTCATCTTTCTCTGCTTCTTTCACCGATGTTGCGGTGCGTTGCAGCGAGTAATGAGGTGTGCCGCCGCGCAAGCGTACATGAGCGCACGCGCGACGCTAAACACGCCAGCCGGCTTTCTCCCTAGTCGTTTCCACATCTTTCGATACTATACCGATTTTGTGGATTGGATCAACTCCTTCTCCCGGCCTACCTCCGGCTTCTTGGGTGCTCACGCCACTTTGTTTTTCTCTGGTACGTGTACGCTCTACCAAAGTCAGGCAAGCCCTTCTTCAGTGCCATAAAACACAGCAGCGGTCCACATATCTTGTCTCTTTCGAGCAGGCTCACATTAGGAAAATAGGCGGACGCACAGATCAGCTGACTCGCGAAGCGGCAGCCTCTTCGCACAAAAACGAAACGAGGGAGGGAAGGACAGCGGCGGCGGCGCCTTCTCTCTATTGTTTTGTTTGCCGTCGATCGTTTGCGTGTTTCCTTGTCTGTTGCTCTGCCCTTCTCTCTCTCTCATCCCTTTTTGTCTTCTCTTTTAGTGCGCGCTCGTTGTTCGTGCGATGGTTTCTTCGTCGAACGCTTGGAGCTAAGCAAACAAACAAGAACCGCATCGACGCCTGTGCGTGAGGTTCGGCGTGAATGCGTGCTTGCGTGTGCACATTTTTGCACATCTAGCTTCTGCTGCAAGCACGACTCACCTTCCCTCACCGTTAATCATGCCAGCGATCTCCAGCTCTGCTCTCCCGTACCCTTCGCAGCGCGTTGTGGTATTGCGCCATGGCGAGCGGCGCGATAGCGTCCCTGATGCGCCAGCCGAGTCTAACCCGCCTTTGTCAGAGGCTGGCGTGGCTGCCATAAAGGCAGTGGCAGCTCGTCTCCAGCACCACCTCGGCAAAGATGCAGCCCGCTCTGCTGCCCTCGTTGTTTCGCCGTTTCGTCGCACGTTGCAGACGGCAGAGGCGCTGCAGCACCACGGCATCGGAGCGGCGCACTCCATGGTGATCGACAACACCCTATCCGAGGTGTTCGGCCCAATCCGTGTCAAGACATCACGTGCACCGAAGCTGCCGATACCGTCGAAGTCATGCGTCGTGGGGCAGCTACCCGCGTGGGGGGAGTCCATCGAAATGGCGGCAGAGCGGTACGTCGCCAGCTTTCTACGAAACGGTGACTTATACGGCGGACTTATGACGGCTACCAGCTCCCTCAAAGATGCGTCTAGCGCGAGCGGAGAGGATTTGCCGACTGCAAACGATACCGCCGTCCCAGAAGCCGTCACAAACCGGAAAGTGAGCCGGCTGCCGCCGCGCAACACGTCATCAAAAACGGTGGCGAGCGGTAAAGAGAAAAGCTCGAGCATTCTGTCGGAATCCTCACCTCGCGACGTTATTCTCGTCACTCACGGCGACGCGCTCGCCTCTGTCTTCTCGCACTTCTACCCCGCCCGCGTCGTCTACGAGACGGATTTTTTGTCGTTTGTAATCATGCGGCGCTACGGTGTTGGCAACCAGGTGTACCACCTGGAAAAATCGGAAGGGGTGAACTGGCTCGTAGAAGGCGCGGATGCAGAGCCGCTGGACCCGATCCTGCTCATCCTAGAAAAGCAGCGTTGCGCCGCGGAGGGCGGTAGCGGCAGCGGGTATGGCAATGGTGGCGAAGACGAGTGCGCCAGCTTTGAAGACGAAGCTGTGGAAGTAGACAAGGCTGCGGATGTGCCGTTAGACCTCGCTGGCGGTCGCGTGCGGCTGAGGCAGAGCGGTGTTTTTTCTGACAAACTGCACGCGAATCCCCGTGTGTCGTCCACTACAGGAAGTTGCATGGAGGCGGTGTCCCCGGTTTATGCAGCAAACCCGCTCGCGCCCCCCACCAGGCTGCCCGCAAAGGCCACTTCAAAAAGCGGAGACCCCAGGTGCAGCTCTTCAGGCCTTCCGGCACAGGTGGGCACGCCTCCGCAGCCGCCACCACAAATGTTGACGTCTGCGAGCCATCACCACGGCCACATGCCCGGCGGTGCGTCGCACAATCGCTCCAGCGGTCAGTCCCGGTTTGCCGCCGCTGCAACCACTTCTGCACCTGCTCACTCTCATCGGCCCAGTGAGTACCCAAAAGCCGGCGAAGGCTGTGAAAGGATCCGCTTGCCCACCGGAACACCCGCGCAGTCTTCGATCAACTCAGTCACTATTAACAATCATGGGCGGAACCTAGATGAATGTGCAGAAGACACGGAGGCCGTTGGAATTGGCAACGGCAGCCTTCAGCGCACGGAAGGCAGAATGCCGCTGGAAGAGGGCGGCTTGGTATCAGGCCACTGGTACAGGGAGGAGGGGTGGGAGGCTGAGAAGTGCGCCATGCCGGAGGACGCGTACAGCGACCCCACCGTCGTTTTCATGAGCAGCTGCAGAGGACTTTCCGAGGAGCATAGAACCAATTGTTCGCTACGGCCGCCTGCGATGCCGGCCACGTTGATGCCCGCCACAGTGGCATCGCGGATCGACGGCCCACCACCGTCGACGAACCTGGAAAGTACGGTTGCCGTAGCAAGTCCTGTGGTATGCGCGTCGTACGGCAGCGCCCTCATGGGTCTCGTCGGCAAGAGCTTCGAGGTGGACCTTGGCGAGGATGCCACCTTGCCACGCGGAGGTGCCTCCCGAACGATCTGCACACACCCTGCCTTTGATACCGCTGTCGCCGTTGGTGCTTCAGGCGACTTGACAGAGTCACTGAACCGGCGGATCGACCGACAGCGAAGTGTCGTTCATGCCGCATTTGCCTCCTCCGGATTGCGAGCCGTGGCGGCCTTTCTCATCTTCTCCAATGTGCTCGTGCAACCCCACAACGTGGCGACGCTGTGGTTCGGCATCTTTGCAGTTGCCTGGGAGGTGGTATTTGCGGCAGTCGTGCACTTCTCTTGCCAGCCCGACGGCTGGCGCATGCGACGCCTTCGCAGCGCGGTGGAGCAGCTGCGCCTTAACGAGCTTCGCGCCAAAGGTAGGACCACCGCCGCCGGGCCTCAGCGCGTCGTGATCCACGGCGCCGGCTCGCACGAGGGCGCCGATAGCGTCTTCTTGAGCGTGCAGCCACTGCCTCATCTTGGCTGCTCCAGCGCCGGCGGGGCTGAGTACACCAGCGCAGTGGAATGGCAGAACGACGCCTTCGACCTCGACGAGGATTTATCGCTGTCGAGTCGCGTTCAGAAGAGGAGCATGGCATGTGTCTTGTGCGGGGCCCGTCTGATCGCTGCAATAGTGCTCAAGCTGTTTATTATCAGCACCATGAGTTTTGTCTTTGCCCTTCTCTTCGGCTCGCGTGCGCCTTGGGCGATGACAGGCATTTGCAGCGTTTATGAACCGACAGCTGGTCTCCTGCTGTTGCTGGCGTATGGCTGTATCTGCGTGGCGCGTGGGCTGTGGGACGAGACAAAGCTGGATGCCGCTCTCGACAGCGCATGAAGCGGGGACACGATAGCATTGGCTTTACCGTTGGCGGGGGGGGGGGGCTTTGCTGGCCTGCTCTCTACAGATTGCAGGCGCTACCCTCACCTCTGTGGAGGAGGCACCTCATCTCTCATTCTTTTGTGCGCTGACACACCCCTCGCACTCCACAATGACCCCTCCCCCCATACCGGCTACATCTAGTACACGGTTGCGGGCGTCCTCTAGTTCTTGGAAGGCTCTACCTCATATCATGTGGCGAGTCGACATGAGAGCTGCCACTCTCAGCAGCGGACGAAGAAGAGCGTGGAAAAAAGAGAAATCTGTTGTGGGTTTCTCGAAGAGGACGGAGGTGATTTAGGGCGAGGTAAAGTTGCATAAGTGTGTGTGCGTTCTGCTTTTGTAGATGACGAGGGTTTTGCTGCTGCACAGGTGTACCATGGTGCGCTGGATTTCGACTTCGGTGTGCGCGTCTTGCATAATCTCTCCTCGCACTTTTCTTTGTTGCATCCCCCTCCTCCTCCCTTTCTTTTCTTAGTTTTGCGTTATTGATTCCCACGCCGTCGTCTTTTCGAATGTCGGTGTCGCCGTGTCCTTGCGTAGGCGTGAGAGCGCATGTGCATGTGCGGCGACGTGAAATGAGTGAAGGTGGGAAAACGAAGAAAAAAAAGAAGCGCAACACCAGATGCCTATATAAGCTCTGCGTACGCGACTGTCGCTTAGCTGTCTCGCTGCGTGCTTTTAACCTGCTTGTAGTTTTGACGGATCGAACATGGTTGTGTGTGTGTGTGGGTGGTGGTGGTGGTGGTGGTGTACTGCTATTTTGCTGCCTAGATTTCTCTGCTGCGTTTTTTTTATTGTGGTTGTACGTGTGTGTGCTTCTTTGCTTTCTTGCGGACCTTCTGCTTACTTGCGCTGCCTCTCGCTCTCTCTACGCGGCTGAAGGGCCATCTTCTTTCTTGCCACACAGTTGAGAGCGCGTGTGCTCGAAGCGCACCTCCCAGCAACTGCACCTGTTCTCTTCCTGTTATTCGTGCACATCGTATCCGCCGCTTGTGTGTCTTGGGGGGTTTTCTTGTCGTCGTCTTTATCTATGTATTGAGGACATACTTCATTTTGCAACGAAATCCAACGAAAAAAAACATAGGCAAAGCAAACAATAGCGGCGGAAAGAAACGCGACTATCAACCACCTTCATGCTTGTTGACTTTTCTCGTGAGTCTTCCTTCTTCCTCTGACTCATTATTCACATATTAGCATGCTGTTTGTGTGTGTTGTTGCTTCTACGGTTGTCCACACCTATGCATGCTTTTGTGTAGTGTATGCGTTTTGTTTTATGTTTTTTTTTTGCTGCTTCTTTCGCTTGTGTGTGTGTGTGAAGAAACTGCTGTCCATCACCTCTTTCTTTCTCACTTCTGGTGCGCATAACTGCACCACGCGTAGGCAGCGCTCCCTCCCCATTTCTTGGGTCTACTTGCTTAGCGCAGGTGGCGAACCTCCCCCTTTTTTTGCTACCCTTCCCCCGAAACGGTGCGCAGAGGAAGAGAATGCAAAAGACCGAGGTAAGGGAGATCAGGAGGTACCTTTGAAACGGGGTATCGAACGGCTAACACATTCCACGTAAGCATCACATACAGGTAGGCACACGCGCACAGGTCAATACTGCAGCAACGAAGCAAAAGAAAAAGGTAGCTCAGCAGTGTAGCGCCTGCTGTGCCATAGAACGCTCTGCGGCGCCGTCTAGTGTACGGGAAACGAGAGCTGCTTTCCTCATATGAAAGCGCTTCGCTTTCTCTCACCGTGCGCCACTCTTCGTACTCCTCTTTGGCCGATTTTACATGCGGCTGCGATTCCGTTTCTCTTCTGCTTGCTTGCTTGCTTGTGTTCTTGTGCTGGCTTGTGGCACCTCCCCACGCATGCACATCGTTCACCATGCTCTGCCTTCTCTGTGATCCTCTTCTCTTTTCCTTTGCGAGGACATGTACCCACCCCCTTTTTTTTCTCCAGGTCTTGATACTTTCCGAAGGACCTCGACCCGACGCACCTGTACTGCCCCATCTTTCCCATTCTTTACCGAATCACACATGAGCTATACACACACCGTTGGTTTGCCACTTGCCGCTTACACACAAGCAGTGTCTCTGACCGCTCCCCGAACCGAACTACGGTAGAATACCGCGTTCTTCTGATTTTTTTTGTTTTGTTCTTCTATGTGTTGGGCACAACTGGCGAAGCTGACAAGAAGTACCCCACAGAGAAAAAACATTTGCCGCGAACGCACACACACACACACAGGCACACAAGTCAGCTGCTAGACGGAGAAAAACAGAAAGAGATCGACACAGGCTCGCTGACGTTTTATGGAATCCCGGCAGACCTGCCACAACAACGCTGGGTTTACCTTCTTCCTTCACATTGCAGCGCCGCTCACTCCGTTTCTCGTTCTAGCCCACGCGCATGCGGTGTCCACTCACACCTTCTTGATAATTCGAGTATTCCTCGCAACACCTCCACGGACAAAGTATCCACACGCACAGTCGCATTGCGCAAAGAGAAAGAGCAACGACCTTGCGCTTTTCCCAAACCGCTCGTCCTTCACCGCAGGACTGCAGCGACTGAATACCCAAACAAGTCAGGTACGTACCAGTTTGGCTCTTGTCCTCTCGACGCAGCTGCGAATGAACTCGCCCACAGGTGCTTCCTCCGCTGCCGCAGTGGAGGCCAGCGGCGCCCCGCCAAGCACCTCTGCTTCACCTTCCCAGCCACCGCCGCCGCCCCCGCATCGCTTCTCGGCAGAGGCGGCACCGTTTGTACCATCCTACATGCGCACCCCCATCGTAGGAGCCGGTGTGGCGCCGTTAGAGCCGGCGCCGCTGGAGGCAGGTAGCGCGGCAGGTGAGGATGGTGGCGAGGCCGGTGTGGGGGACGAAGGCACTGACCGGGAGCGCTTCTCAAAGATGTGGATGTACTGCCTTCAACAGATGCAGGGACACGAGGTGGGCATGCTGATGGACATGATGCCGCAAGACATCCAGGAACTCTACTCCGATAAGCTGAGCGACGAGTATCTGCTGGACGAACACGACAACATGGACAAGGGTGTGCATGCGTTGCGTGCTGCGCAGAAGATGGTGGAGGAGCTTACCCCAGAGCAGCTCTTCCACATAGAGGAGTTTCTTGTAGAAACAGACGCTCTCAATGCTGAGGCGAACCGGTGTCACGGCAAGGCACATCACCCGCGCGGCGATGGTGACAATCTCGAGGAGGAGGAGGAGGGCGGCGATGACGACGCAGACCTGTTCATACACCGCGACGAAGGCATGGGCTCTGACGAGGAGGAGTGGCTGCTCGAACAAATGATCGCGGCTGGAGACAAGACGAGTGCCGCTGCGAAGTAGTCTTTGGGGGCGTCAGTGCTTAGCTCTCCTACCGCGTGTGCGCTGCTTCGCCACACTCCATCGGGCGCATTCGCTCCGTTGCTGCCTCACCCAGCAACGTTGCTCTTTTTCTTCTGGTGTCATTCTTCTCTCGCGTGGTCTCGCTTTCCTCTTCCCAATGTACTGCATACTGTGCCCTTATATATATTTATTTATTTATATCCTGCCATAGAAGACGAAGACACAATCCGAGAAGCAACATGAGCGACCAAGCGGAGAGCGTGGTGGCAAGGCAGGGAAGGAGGAGGGCGTCGATGGGCGTTGTACGCACCTGCTCGCCGAACATATTCCGTGATGAGCCAAACGAAAACAAAAAGGAGGTGGAAAGGGCAGGGGTATGAGCGGATGCGCCCCCCCCCCCCCCCGGGTAATCGGCGCAGCACAGTGGTAACGCGCGCATTACTGCTGCTAACAGGTCTGCTTTTGTTGTACCACCAACAAGAGGTGGATCCCGTATAGTCTGCTCTGGAGACCTCTCTTTTCTTGTTCCTCACGGGTGAGAGGATAATCATGAGAGAGATCGATATCTGTGATCCGTCTTGCTTATACGTTTGTCGTGTGCGGTTGTGCTGCAGCGGCATGTGTCTGTGTGCACCTGTGCCGGGGAGCTGCACATGTATGATAGTGGTGGTGCCGTGTTGAATATGCGCGCTTAGTTCTGGCGCAGGTCCGCTGTGTTTTTCTCTTCATTTTTTACGTCCACTCATAGCAAGCAAACAGCAGAGAAAGGGCCCTAGCACTCCCCTCGGTCAGGTGCGCCGGTCAACGAGCACGGACACTCAAAACATTGCTGGCTTTCTCAAGCATCAGCGCACGCCGTCTACGGCGTCTCCTGCCTCCTTGTTTACACACCTGCTGCCCCAGCGCCATAGTCTATGAACCGGCAGAATGTGCATGGATGGACCTCGCAACCATCATGCCCGGCTCGACGTACACACCGTGAATGTTTGATGATTCACTCGCGCGGCACAACTCTTCTTGAACCCGCCTTTTCTCCCCCTCTCTGACTGTTTTTCATCCCGTGCGCGTGTGCGTGTGGATGTGAGCGGGTCGTGGAACGATGTGGCGCGTCGAAGCCTTGCTGTGTTTTTTTTTCTAACGAAGTATACGCGCTTCCTATTTCTGCTGGCCATTTCACCGTCACGAAACGCGCTCTTTCCGCAGTTGTCGAGCAAATCCCCACAACGCCGACACGCGACCAGTCGCAACACGAATCGCGCACAGACGGGAGGTCACAAGACTGAGTAATCCCTCACGAGACGACGATAGTGACAGCGAGCTTGCGCGTGTGGCGGCCAGGCGGGGGTCGTTCTGGACGAAGTACAGCAGACAACGACGGGTGTGTCGCAGAGTGAGGAGAAGCGAAGGCAGAGCTACTTTGGGCGTTTTACAAGTCTTTGGCTCTATTCTTACAACGGTTTTGCTTCCGTGAAGGTTTGCTGACACGCGTTGCTGCGGACGCAGCTGTATCCTATCTGTGCGCTGCACTCGAGTCGTCAGTGTCCACCGACGAACAGGCACCTGAACTCGCACGTTGTTCCGAAGGCTCCTCTTTCCCAACTAGACGTCTCTCTCTCGCGCGCGCGCATAGGTTGTTTTTGCAACTGCCTTGGTGCTGTTGGGCTTTTTTCGTTCTTGCCCCTTTTCTCTGTCTTTCTCCCTTTTCGTGCCTGCGCCTCCCGCCATCTCCCTCTCCATCTCACTCTTTGCCGCTTTCGGCGTCTTTACGTGACCTCTCTGCGAAGGTCCTGGTGTGTGTGTGTGTGCGTGTTTCTTGCTGTTGTTGTTGCCCTGCGCCGTTACATGGGTCGGTGCTCTTTGTTAAAGCGCCTTCGTCGTGCTCTTTTATATTATTCTTTTGAAACTTTCAAGGCCGACGCACACACACACACACACACACACACACAAACACGCTAGCAGCAACAATACTAACGAACAAGGAACGAAGCACGTCTCTCTTCCTCGGCCTCTCTCTTCTTTCCGTCGTTTGCTGCTTCTGCCCTTCTTTTTCACTCATCCTGAAACACGTGTTCACGTCGTCTGTTGGCTTTACACACCTTGATTTTGTGTTTTTCTCGCCAAGCTCTCTCACTTGTTCTCAGTACGCATCCCTCCCTCTTCTCTCCCCCTCCTCCTCCGTTTCCTTTTGCGGGTATAGCCTGTGCTTCATCAAGAGTATATAGTCATCGTGTTTTTTTCTGTTTGTTCTGTTGTGCGTATCGCTGTACACGCGACTAGTGTTGCTCTGTTATTTCGCTCTCCCTCTCCTTTACCTTTCCAGCTCCTCTCTTCTTCACGCTTTGTCCTTCGTTTTTGTATTTTGATTCATCTTCCCTCGTGTGTCTGCCGGCGTCCCTACTTTCGCTGTGTTTCTCTGTGTGTCTGGCTCTCTCCATATTCGTGTGTCCGTTTCTTGTCCTCTCCCTCTCTCCCTCAGTGCACATAGTGGCAAGTGGCGCTTTTTGACTGCCTGGATTCTATTTCTTCTCCCTGATCGTGTCCCTTCTTCCTCCTTTGCTGATCATCTTCATCTGCAATCTTTATTCTTGTTATCGTCAGCACATAGTTGTCCCTGTTTCTGAGGGGGAAGTTTCTGCTACTCTTTCTTTCTTCGCGGCGGTGCGCGAGCTTGTCTTTCTGAGTGTGTGTGTGTGTGCCTGCGCTTGTAGCGTTGATATCGGGGTGCCAGTTTCGCCTTTTTTCTTTTCTCACACCTTTCTCTCTCCTGCTATCACATAGCGCTGTAGTCGGGGGTTCTGCTCCCCCGTTTTTCTGCATTTCGAAAGAGCAGCCGACCGAATATCTCGGAACAGCACGCTTCGGCTATTGTTGTCGTCAACGCCTTCATTGCTGAATGTGTGCGTGTGTGTGCGTGTCGAGACAAAGAGAAAGGAATGAGAGCAACTGAGTAACTTTCGATATCACGTGTGTCACCAACGGAGCTATACTCTCCTTTTTTTTTCGTTGCTTCCGCACGTGCTAACACGCACGTACACCCCTCAGACTTACCCCTTTTCCCTCGTTACACGTCACGGTCAACACCTTTGAACAGCCAAAGAGACGGCAAGCGAGTACAGTATTTCAGCTCACCCTTCCCATTCTCCCCCCTCCCCCTCCCCCTCCCCCGTAACGACTCACCGAAACGTTTGTGAGGGCTGCACGTACATGATATTCAGTCGTGGGCGTAAGCACTGTTCGGTTGGCATCTTTTGTTGCCCTCGCTGTCTTTTTTTCTTGGGCTCGTTGTTGGCGCATTCTAGTCTGTTTGCCCACCCCGCTGTGGCGCCGATTTCTGTTGCACTCTCCCCTCCCCCCCCCCCCCCCCCCCCCCCCCCCCCCCCACACACACACATTTTTTTGCTAAATCGCTTTTTTGACCCCCTCTTTTTGCTGCCTTGTCACCTTCATCTCGCGTCCTTCTCCATCTTCTCACCGTCCAGCCTCCTCTTTAACATCCTTCTCCATCCCTCTACCTTATTCCCCCCTCTCCTTTCCCCCCCAAACCCCCCCCCCCCCCGCTCTCTCTCTCTCTCTGATTCTGTCTCCGTTTTTTTTTTTTGTGTGTGTGTGCGTGTTTCTGCTCACGTGTCGCTTCCCTTTTTTCTTTTTTTTCGCTTTGGGGGACTCTCACGTGCGTCTGTCTTCTTGCTCTGTTTTTTCTCCACTTTTTACTTCGGATTGTTTTGCTGCACGTGGTGTATGTACGCAACCACACACCCCTCCACTTATTTGAAACAGCACACACACACACACACACACACACACACACACGTAATCATAAGCGCCCTTTTTTCTGTTTGTTTCGCTGTGCTCTTCTTCTTCCGCTCATCCTCCCTCCGCTTTCTGCTCGTCATATATATGTTTATAGATAACAAAACATAGTGCTTCTTTTCTCCTCTGCGTTCAGGCATCTGTCTCCTCCCTGCCTCTCACCAACACTGCTCTGCTCTCGCTGTCTCTGTCTGTTCCAGGTCGTTTTCGCCCCCTTTACAGCTTCGCCTTTTTCAGGTTTCTTTGTCTCTCTGATGTGAGCGCCTTCGTGTAGCTGTCGCTGGTTGATGCTATTGTCTCTCACCCGCCCGGCCCCCCTCTTCCCACCTCATCAAATGCGATATCGAATCGCTTGCTTGTTCTATCCCTCTTCCTCCGACCCCCCTCCCCTCCCCCACCATTCCCCTTCTCACCTTCACCTTTCCTCTTGTTTGTTTTCCTTTCTAGTTGCTGTATATTGATTTCTTTTGTTCCTGTCGTCTTGTGTGTCTGCAAGCAATCGTGGCTGTGTGTGTTGGGTCTTGCTTGGGCCTGCATATTGTTTTTCTAGCTGTGTTGTGTCGTGTGTGTTTTCTTCTTTCTCCATTGGGCACGTTCCCCAAACTCACACACGGCAGTCACCACAGAGTTGCCTTTACTTTTTTTCCCGTGCGTGTTGGGTAGGCGCACACGCCTCCTGCGGTACCGTGCCGGCGTGTGACAGGACGCGGAAAGCGCCATCCGCGACATCATCGAACTCTGTTTTCGCACCGGTTCAGGGAAAGACGACAGTAGGCGAAGAAGGTTTGTTTGGTATATGGTGCACGAGTGGCACGGAGCACCTGTAGAAAGTACATAAGCGCGTCACACAGCTCACCTGTGGACAGGCGAACGCAGCGTGCGCAGCTCTCCGTTTTCCGAGGCGTGATGGCGCATCGCGACTCTGATGCGATAACTCCTGACTCTCCGCGCAGCCAACCGAGGACCCCGACGGGGGACATTGGAGAACAGAAGGATGCGATTGACCGGTATGGGGTGCAGCCAGGGGGAGACGTGGGGATTGGGGCGGCGAGCTTACAACGCCGGCGTTGGATGTATGACGGAGGGAGAAAAATTGCTCCCTTCCTCTCGGCGCGACACACGCACCAGCAGAGCAAGGAAAAAGTCGAGATTGGCGGGGACTCTTCCACTGCAGTCGTGAGCCCTAACGTGATTGCCGCCACTCCGCGCGAAAGCTGCAGCCCGCTTGACAGCGCCACTACTCCACCATCCCCGCTGCAAGTGCGCCCCAAGATGATTCTGCCTGCGTCCGTAGCTGCCTCCACGTCACTCGCCAGGCAACACGGTGTCCGTGGTACCGTGCGGTCTGTCGACAAGGCGTCAACGTATAATGACGAGCAGGCCGACTCACGAGGGCATAGTAGTCCGTCGTGCTCTATAATTGCCCCTTCCAGCAACGGCGGTGGTGACTTTTCACTGGAGACAGACAACGACGCGCAGCTCAGCAACGCCCCGTGCCACGCGCCGTCGGGGAGGCGACTCACTCAGCTGGAGCTACCTTTCCCGCAGGTGACGCTCAGTAGCCCTTTGCAGTCTACCCAGTCTACCTCGGCCGATGGCGTGGACACGTCTGCCGGCTCGCAGGACACTCGGCTGTCGTCGAAGTGGAGCACGGCAAGCCGCCGCTGCTACGTGCCAGGGCGTGCCTCTCGGCTCCACTCAAACACCCTCGCTTCCGACGGCGGTGGCGGGATGCTGAGCGCTCTCTTGAGCACCACTTCGCGGGCTACAACACAAGCGAGTCAAGTCACCACACGCGCGCCGAACGAGTCCCTCCACGGCCTTGATACAAGCTACATGCGGGCATCATTGCTGCCCCTCACCAGTGAGACGGACTCCACTTCAGAAGGCACATCTCTGACGCCAGTGCATCAACGTGATGAGTTCATCACATATCTGTCGTCGCTTCCGCCGCCGCCGCCGCCGGTGCGCACGAGGACCTTCACCCTTGCCGAGGCCACAGAGCACGCGGCGCATGCACCTGCCGCGCATTCTTCGACTCGGTTGACGCCGTCTGCGCTGATGACGCCGCCGTTGATGGCGGTAGAATCGCGCTCTCTTGTACCTTCTTTTCGTACGCGCAACCCCCTCATGCAGCCGCGACAACTCTCGCACGGGCACCTCGGTGAACATGCAGTGGCACCATCTCAGTTCCATGATGGCGACGCACCCGCGGCAGCCGACCCCCCTCGCCCCTGTTGTCAAGGCCCACGCTCTGCCTTGCTTCGAGGCTGCACAGACAGAGGGCAAAGCGCTTCGCGCACCCCACCCATCGCAGTGCTCGTCCCGCTTCCGCCGGAGTCGGAGGAACCGGGACCGGCACCAGCGTCAACACCAGCAACAGCCTCACCGACGCCTACGCAACCACTGGATAGCGACACTTATGAGGTGAACGCGAACAGCCTGGCCTCGGAGATGAGCTTCCGCTACCGAGAGCGGCCTTCTCCTAGGGCACAGCAACTAGATCCGGCGTCGGTTCTGGAGCCGTGCGCTTCCGTATGTGTGTCACCGCTTCACCCTTCGCTATCTCATGTTTATGCGCTCACTCCGAGGCCGAAGCCGCCGCGGTCGACGCCGGCGCGCTCTTCTCCCCCTCGTAATGGCGATCCTACACTGCTCGAGTATGTTGCTAACTTGAAGCCACCACGCGGCTCATGCAGCGTCCGTGGAGGTCTTCTGTCTGTTGGCGTCGCTCTCTGCGCTGTGCCGTTGTGCGCGGCCATTCTGCTCTTTGGTTTACATTACTGGGCTGTTTCGTTGCAAGAGAAGAGCTATGCGGAGGCACTGCTGCACCCTCGCGCGGGGACGATGCTGAAAGTCGACTTGGCGCTTCTGCTCAGCATTTTGGTCTCGATTGTGGTGGTGGGTGGTGGAAGTGGCGCTGCCATCTACGTCCTGCTTTACCGCCTCGCTATCCGCCATCAGGTGCGTGCCTTTGCTCTCTGCGTGCGACTTGCAGATGCGCTGCCACTGTTGGATGTGCACCACCTCGCAGCGGAGGACTCGGAGGGTCGGCACGACAGCGCGATGCCTATCGACGCAGCTACAGCGGTGGGACAGCAGGCCGCCAGCGGCGATACTCGTACGCAGTGGTTCTCTCCGTTTGTCGCCCGATGGCATGAAGAGGTGAGTCGGCTTGTTAAGCTTGTCACGTGCCCGATAGAGGTCAGCCAGGCGGAGTGGCGCTCCTTTCTCTTCTCGGAGCGGCGCAGCCTCGCCTTGCCGAACGAGGGCGCCAACGGGAGCGGCGATCGCCCCGTGGCAGAGACGACACTAGGTGATGGCCCCTTTCGCAACAGCAACAACAGCCGCTCGCTCCCTTTTGGCGTGCAAGCGTCGGTGCCCATGACTGAGAACGAGCCGTGGCCGCCGCATGATGCGCAACGCGGATCGCGGTATCGAATGAGCGAAGCCGTCTTCTCCCGGCGACCGCAGCACCCAGTGGACGTGAGCAAGCGGCAAGAGGCGGTCACGGTGGTGGTGTGCCGTCTCATGGCCCCGGCTGAGCTGCTCGTGGAGCAGAGGCCCCTGACGCAGGTGCAGCTGAAGGAGCTACAGCGACTCTCGAACGAGTTTCATCAGCGCCTCCGCACCGTGCCGCGGACGTCGTACGCTGCCATTACGGAGGTGGGCGTGCATGAAGTGGTCTTCTCCTTTAATACCTTCTCTCCACTACCTTCTCTGGTTGCAAGCCCCGCGGCCGTGGCGCTCGCTGTGGTAGCGCACAAGGCGCTTGTGGAGTGGTCGCCGACGTATCTTGGCACCCCGGTGCAGTGGGGCATCGCCGTGCACCGTTTCGATGCTTACATGTCCCCCACGCGCGGTATGCAAGGGCGGCTCTACGTCAGCTTTGGGACGGTCGAGTACGACTTTGCCCGTTTACTGGCGGAGCTGGCGGCACTGTTCAACTACGGTGCGTTGTGTCACGCCGGGTTTCTTGCGGACGCCTCGTGTGAGTCGCAATGCCTCCCCGTAGACTACGTGATGGATTTGCGTCAGCAGGCTTTTGTGGTGTACCAGCTACACGACGGCGACGTCGACAGGGAGCAGCGGCTGCAGATGCATAGCGCGATAGCGTCCATGCGCAACGGCGAGTACAAGGCAGCTGCGGATGCACTGAGAGTGTGGAGGAGGAAGAGCGGCGGCTGCAGCGGGCTGCCGAGGGCCGCTGCACACCTGCGATATGTTGCGGGGTTTCTGGAGTGTGCCGCGCGTAGGCGTCGGCCGCGCGTTTCGGAGGCCAAAGTAGAGGCAGAGACCGCAGCGTCTTTCACTTGTGCGGTCGAGGGTGTTGCCGAGTGGGCTGGAGAAAGTCTTCTGACGTCGTATTTCCGCCCACCGCCTGTGTGGGAGGAGGAGGAGGCGCCGCGAGCGCCGAGCCCTGACCTGATCTGCGCGCCAGCTATTCTGCCGACGAGCGGGGGCGGTAGTTGCGGTTTGCGAAGACGAGAGTGCGGTAGCAGCAACGTCCTTGTGCCATCTTCCCCGCAACCATCACGTGGCGCCGCGGGCGAGTTGACGACGTTCTTTCGATCACTGATGCGCCGCTCATACCGGGCTCGCACCCGCTACGTACTGTCGGCTGATAAACAGGAAGGGCAAGTAGGATCCAGGGTCATGGGGGAGGCTCCGCATCAGCCGCGCAAGGTCTTGGCAGCGATAGAGGGCGACGCAAGTCCACCTAGCTCTTTGCCGAGGTGTTATGGGCCACCCTCTCCTCGGACCGAGTCCGTCTCAGGAGAAGGTAACGTGCTCGAGGCCGGCTCTGTGCCTCTTTCGCTGCGCGACAACGTCACCGGCTGCTCCTCCTCGTTCCATGCGACGCGCTCTGTTTTCGAGGCGTCGACCCCGATCGCCACGTTTCCGGACGTGATGAGTGGAGATCGGAAGTGGGCTGCGCTCGCACTTCTGACAGAGCCGGACCAAAGCACCGTCACCGTGACCGCGTCGAGGCCGCGCCTCTTCTCGAACAGTTGGAGTCTTGCAGAATCTTGTGTGCCGGAGATGCCGACTCTGACGCCGCTGACCTCTGGGGTTTTGCGGTCGTCGCAGTCGGATGTCCGGCGGCAACGTCACACCTCCATTCTAATCCCGGCAGCGAAAAAGGAAGACGATGCGGCGGGTCCTGTCGCCGCCTGTGCATCCGCAAAGGACAATGCAACTTTGCGCTCTTCGCGAGGGCGGCGCGACAGCGGCGGTTGCAGGAGTGAGCGGCCACGCGGTCGTAGTGGCTCCCAGTTTACGACGGAGGTCCCGACCAGCGATGAGTTGTCTTCACGGCTGTTGGGGCATCGATGCGTCTCCCAGCTGACCGACACCACGATCGCTCGCTTCCCGTCCGAGGTGAGCCACGAATCTCTGTCGGCGCGCTCTGGTTCAGTGCGTCGGCGCGCCTCTGCGAGCACCGCTGCCGCCTCCTCGGTTCTCCCTCTCTTTTCGGACAGCACGGTACCCTTCACTCTGCAGGACAGGGCAGAGGCGCGCAGTGAGGCGGAGACTGCCTGCGAGGCAGATCTTAATCAAGAGCTGTCGATGATGTCTGTTGCGCAGCGCTCCCGTTCCCGGTGCAGCCACCGTGCGACGGCGCAGCCATCCTCTGTGGTCTGCTCCTGTACGAGGCGCATCGACAACAGCTCGAGCAACACGGTAATGGTCTTCCAAGGCTTCCACCCAGACGGTTATCTGGTTGTGGTGAAGCGTGCGGACCGTCGTGCTGCGAAGCAGGTGGCGCAGCTGCGGAACGAAGTGGATCTGTTGCGGGAGCTGCATCACCGCAACATTGTCAACATCGTCAGTGCCTGGAAGGACGACGAGGCGGTGTATTTCGCGATGGAGTACGCTTGCGAGACGCTCGCGACCGTGCTGCAGAAGTTCAAGGTGCTGCTGCCCGGGGTTGTACGCTTCTACGCGCGTGAGCTGCTGAACGCGCTGGTCTATCTGCACCGGGACTGCGGCATCATCCACCGCGATCTGTCGCCCAACAACGTCATCATCACCAACACAACGGATCGAAGTCGCGTGAAGCTAATTGACTTTGGCCGCTCCATCATGGCACCGCGCTTCTGCAGTGGTAGCATTAGCATGTCGACCACAGTTCCAGGCAACGCCAGCCTCGAGTTCACAGAGCGCCGCTCGAGCCGCAACAAGGTAAGTGCCACGGACGTGCCCACGTCGGTCGTCGGGACGCCTCTCTTCATGTCTCCGCAGGCTTGCAGAGGCCTTGCGCATCCGACGAGCGACATCTGGAGCTTGGGCATCATTGTGCACCTGTGCCTCGCAGGAACCTACCCGTACCCGCCAGAGACCTTTACCGATCCCGAGACGTTTGTTGCAAATATCGGGAGCGGCCGGTTGACCCCGGTGATCGCGGACACTTGCGAGATGACTGGCGAGGCACGCAGCTTTATCGAACAGTGCTTGACCCTGAGCCACACCGAACGTCCCTCTGCCTCAGCGCTTCTGAAACACGGCTTTGTAGAACGCTGAGTGGCTTGAGAGGGCGTGTGTGTGATCTTTTTCCCTCGCCTCGTCTCCTTTTATTGTCCTTCTTGGCTTCGGGTTGTCTTCTCGGCAACCACCGCAATGAGGTCCCTTTCCGATGCGCCCACCCGTCTGTCTCCCTCTTTTTTTCCCCGGCCCTGATGTGCACTAATCTTCCGCGTGCAGCTTGATGCCAGCTAGGAACATTGCTTCTGTGCGCGCTGCTTTTTATTCCGCCCAACTTTCCTCTCTCTTCGTGTCTGTCTGATTGTCTCTGTTTGCCAACGGCATGAGCTCTCTGCGAGTCGCCTCCTCACCCCCGTCCTGTGCTGCGCTTTCGAGCTTCGCTTTCTGGACGACTGCTCCTCCCTTCTCGCCTTCGTTTTTCCTGTCCATCTCTCCCATGTACGTGATGCTTGTTTTCTTTTCGGGTGGGCTGGATGGGCAGGGGAGGGGGGGGGAAGAGGAGGAGGGCGCTCGGTTGTCGTCGACGTGTGAGCGTATGACGCTTTGGGTCTGTGTGCATGTCTGTGCGCATATCTTTTCCTCATGGACCCCCTCTCGTTTGCTTTTACCGCCGTTGCTGTTCTTCTTCTTGTCTCTCGTCTCCTTGTACTGTGCGTGCGCGTGTGTGCGTTTGCGTTTTTCTTTTTGCTTTCTGCTGGCACTCCCCCCCCCTCCCTCCCTCTCTCCCACACCGTCACCACCCACCATTGGCCTCTTACCCCCTTCCTTTTCTTTTTTCCTCTTCTTCACCTCCCAGGACAGTTCACAATAGGACGGAACTGTCTAAGTGGGGTGGACGCGTTCATACGTGTATGCATGTGTGTGTGTGTGTTGACGTGTGCACCCGTCTCTCTCTCTCTCTATATATAGATGCGTATATTCCCTGTATCTTCCGTGCATTCCTTGCTTTTCACTGTGGTATCTTTCCGGTTTCCCTGATTCTCTTCTCTGCACTCCGCCCCTTCCCCCTTCCTTTCGCTGCCGCTGCCTCTGCCTCTCTCTCTCAGTGACTGTTGGTCCTACGCCTCATGCGCCACCGACCTTAACGCGATGAGCACAATGCAACTGAAGAGAGAAAAAATGCAAAGTGCCATCGACAGAGCGAAAAGAAACGATCTAGATGCGCGCAGGGAATGCCTGCACAGACGCGATGCCCAGATGGCGCCGCTTGTCTGCCAGTCAGGAGCGCTGCGTTTGCTCTCTATCTATCGCTCGCGTATCTCCGCCATGTCCCCGTCCTTCTATCCCACTGCGAGAGGAGGGGTTCCGCTGCCGCTGGCTGGAACGGCTTCTGCTGCTCTTCCATTTCTCTCACTAGCGCCCACTCGTGGCGCCTCTGTCACTCCCCCCTTTTCGTTGCTACGTATTACCCGCAATTGCCACCCATCAAACGACAACGGCAACACACACACACACACAAACACACACACACACACATGCACGCACGCACGCACGCACACACGTCTCCGCCCAAACGAACAGGCGTCATTCTCTCTATCTTCACACTATTCCTTTACACAGGGCTGTCGCCCGAGCTCTCTGCCGCCTCACCTCGCCCATTCACCTCACGCGTTCTCCGTTTATGTTCCTCACAGACTGTTTTGGACGCCGACTGCACTTCTCAGCCTTGCTTTCGCTCTTGAGCTCTCATCTCTGCCGCTGGTGCGTCGTCAATCACACCGGCACAGTCTCCCTACAGTGGCGAAAAACCTCACAAGCCGGGAGAGCGAAAGAGAGCGTTCGCGCTTAACGACTGTGTCAACTGGACAAGGTCCTGAAACGCCCCTCCCCGCTAAAGGCGACAAGCTGGTAACAATCTTTTTTTGTGTGTGTGTTTCTATCTCTTGTCAGCCTCTGGGGCGACCTTTATGAAGGCCATATCGGCTGGCGAATAGGAAAGTGGCAACAGCAAAATCTCCCCAGCGAACACGTGCTTGAAACGCGAGTGAAAACGCCCGCCGCTCTGTGCTGTGACGTTCTCTCCCTCTCTGTCCTCAAGGCCGCAAGGGTCGCTCTGCTTTCCCTCTCTATTTTTTGTTAGTTGATCTGTGCTGGTCCTGTCCACCGCACCACACCCCGCCCGCCCCGTGTTGGAGGCGGGTCTCTAACCTATGGCTTCGTGAGTGTACTTCCCCCCAAAAGAAGAAAGGGATCTATAGGTTTATATGCATGTGTGTGCGTTACGCCAAACATCCGGGGTATCTTTACGGGCATCCACTTGAGGCGGCATCTCCCAGCTGGGGTGGGCGTGGTGGGCGCCCCTCCGCCGGTCCTGAGAAATCGTTTGCCCCCCTCCCCCTCCCCCCCCCCCCCCCCCCGCACAAACTCTCACTACACGTTTACCCCCCCCCCTTTCACCATTTCCGCGGAGGCGCCTCTCCGCAACGAACACTAGTAAAAACACCCATCCTCTCGTTGGAGGCAGGTCGCCCCTCTGCGCTGCGGTTCTATTCGTTCGACTCTTTTTGGTTGGTTGCTCGACTGCGGCTGTTTTCCTCTGTCATCACTGATGAGGCCGTGGTTTCTGCGCGGTAGGGTAATTCACGGCTTCGGCCGTGGCGGCACGCAGCTCGGGTACCCAACAGCGAACTTGGAGCTCAGTGAGGCGGCTATCGACTTCCTGAAGTCTTACGACAACTTTGTGCTCTGGGGATGGGGTTGTGTAGAGGCGGCGGAGCCGAACACCTGGGAGGCGCACGCTGAGGATGCGTCTCATGGGCCGCTTGGACCTTTTCCGTTTGTGATGTCTATCGGCAACAACCCGCAGTTCAAGAACGTGGACGTCAGTGCGGAGGTGCACTTCCTGCACAAGTTTGACGGTGACTTCTACGGCCGTGTCGTGCGGATCATCACGCTCGAGCGCATCCGCTCGCAATCCGCCTTCACAACACTGGAGGAGCTCATCAAGACAATCGACGGCGATGTGGTGTTTGCCGAGGAGCACTTGAAGATGCCTGAGTGGGCGCTGTACGGGCAACATGAAATGGTGAACCCTTGTTGTGTGCCGGCGCGGCTGCGCGGCGCAGCCGAGGCTCCATCCTTCGGCTTTCTTGAGCTTTAGCGTGAGGACGACACGAGACAGAGCCTACAGAGGAAGGAAACAGTTGAGCGAGATGGTAGCTGCTCTCTTCGACGCAGCGCAAGGCCTTTGCACCTGCTCTGTTCATCTGGTGTTTGTCTCTCGTACTCTCTCTTCTTACCAAGCCTTCTTCTTGTCTTGTGCGTGAAGTTGCGCCTCGAGCGTCATCACGCGACCCCCTCTCACCCACCCCTCATGTTAAGTTGCTGTATTGTTTGCACGGGTCAGGGGCTCATCTCGTACTTAAGGCGTTTGCCTCTGTGAGCGACGTTCTTCTCTCGTGCGGGAGAGAGTTGGGACAGCTTTCCTGCACGTTGTCGTGCGTGGCGGGATGTATATTGTCATTCGCTCTTCCGAAAAGAATTCGCCACGCAGATGTGCGGCGGCAGAAGGGGAGAGAGAACTACACGGAAAGTAGCGTCCGCTCTCTCTGTGAGGCGGTAATGATGCTAGGTGTTTTCTCACTGGATGATCTCTCCCACCTTCCCCTCAGCGCCTCTCGCGTGCGCGCTCTCTCTCTCTCTCTCGCGCCTCTGTCTCCTCCTCATTGGTGTGTGTATCGCTTTGCTGTCGTACGACAGCGTGGCCCTGCAACTTCCAAGCGAGGTCGACGCAGCGCACCTCAACCTACCTTTCACGACCAACTCACATCGAGAACAGGATCGGTCGCTCTCTCTTTTCTTTATTGTTTCGTTTTTGTTGTTGTTGTCTCCTTCCACTACGCATGCGCGGGCGTGTGCACTGGTGCGTGTGCCGGCGCGACAGAGGATCGTGAGGACGGCGCGAGCGCCTGAGCGACAAAGCGCACGCAGCGGCGATGTTTCGCTCGTGGGGAGAGCTGACACGCTGTGCTAGTGAAGTGTTTGACCTCTTCGCTGAGCCTTTGCCAGCGGCCTCTGGCGTGAATGGCGCCGCGCCGTCGCAGGATGCCGCTGCCACTGCAGACGTCGGCCTGAGCCGAGTGGGGCTAGAATGCGCCTTCTATGTCTTGTTTGGCCGCTACCCCGCTCCGTCGCTGATTGCAGACTGCTTTAAAACGCTGTCGACGTCAGCGTCGCCTGCGCACCGCGCCTCCTCTGCACCGCCGCGGAAGCCACCTCGTGACGCGCATGGAAACACAGCCGCGCAAGCAAAATCGAGCTCTTCTTTCGCTCACTCTGACATCGGGAGTTCGTCTCGAACAGGCTTCAATGGCTTTGTGACGCGCTCCGCCTATCTGCGCTTCGTCACGCTGTGCGCCGAAGAGGAGGGAGGCGGGTTTGTCACGGAGCAGCCGCAAGGGGATGCGGCTGCCGTAGTTACCGCAACTGCATCCTCTGTGGACGGTAAGAAGGCGGCGCAGCTGCATTGGTGGCGACAGTTTCAAAGTGTCGCGGGTTCCAAAGGCTTTATTGCTGCTGACGACCTTCTTGGCATTCACCTCCAGGGCCCATTCTCGGATGTGCAAGAGGTGCTCGCGGCCCATCCCCCGATGTGTGCAAATGACTTTTCGACTGCACCTCCGCGGAATCCGTCCGGTTCGCGGCAGGCACCTCTTGTGCAGCACATCTTCTGGATCCTGGACCGCGATCACGACGGTAGCGTGCGCTTCGAGGACGTGCAACCATACTTGCAGGAGCGCTGAGCGAGAGGAAGATGGCGCAGGCAAGCGGCGTGCAAGGGGCTCTGAGGGAAGGCAAAACGATGCGTGAGGGGCGCTGTGTGACGTCTCCCACTCGCCATTCTCGCCTTGTTTCTGTTGCTTCTTTTACGCAGGTGCTCGCTGCTATCGCGCGCCCGAGGTGGCGAAGGCGAATGCTTGTGTGGGAAAGAAAACGAGCGACGAGCGCAATACACGCAGCCTTTCACACAGGCAGTCGGGGACGGCTTGAAATGTGCGTGGCAAGAGGGAGAAGAGCTGTGCACCGCTTTTTTGTGTGTGACATGTGCGCTCCTGGTGACGCTTTGGCGAAAGCGAGTGAAACGGGCGGCTGCGTTTGCAGCACGTCTGCCGCGTTACGCGACTTCCATGAAGTCGATGCGACACATGTGTGGCGGGCTGGGCAGGGAGCCCTCCATCTGGTGCAGCATCCGCCTATGCCTCCTTAATTGTGAGGGTCGCACTGTTCTTGCTGTGAACCCCCCCCCCCCTCCCTCCCCCCCTCTCTCTCTCCTTGTGTCTGTGTCTCTCTTTCATGCTCACTTGCGGGCTGCCGCATACCTGCAAGACGTCGACGCAGAGACGAAGAAAGCCAAAACACCGCGAACTCAAGAGGATCGCCCGATCTCGCCCTCCACCCTCCTCCGATGCCGATTAAGGAGACGCAGGTGTACTGGCACAACCTTCCGACGCCGCGGCCACCGTGGCGCAATGTGGAGGAGTTGAAGCAGTGCGTGCTGGAAAGCAAGCGGATTGCCGCGCAGATGGCGCGGCAGCAGTGGCGCAGCGTGTGCGGTTCCGTCCCAGCGCTTCAAAGCTCGATTCCTCGCGCCCTACCATCTCGTGCGGAGCAGGTCAGCCGCGCCGAGCGTCTGCGCCACCGTGCGACGCGGCACATTGAGCGCCCAGTGCTCTTCCGCCGCGTCGTGCCGGAACCGCACGCCACACCGCTGCAGGTGGTGAACCTCATCATGGAACACCTGCGGCAACGCCCGGTGCTGACAGCGGAGGCGGCGGAGGTGGCAGAGCGTGTGACGCTGCATTTCAACATGCTGACCCAGCCATCACAGAATCGACGGGAGGGCGGGGCGTCGCGTCCTCGGTGCAATCGCCGCGGCGCCGGGCCCGGTGCTGGCGGCGCGGCAACGGAGTCTGTCTTGTCTCAGGTGCAACACCAGGACGACGCGCGCCTGGGGTTGACGTCTTCGCAAGCGACAATCGGCGCCAGCGGAGGCACGGCTGGGTCTCTCTCCATGGCACTCCAAGATTCCCTCCTGCTGGACACAGTTGCTGAGTTTTGTGCCGCTCGCGGGCTGGTGTTTCGGCGGCTCTCGCGGGCAGATCTTCGAGGCATGCGGCACCGCGTCTCGTCAGTGGAGGCCGTACCGTACCGTCGCGTGGTGGTGCTTGCTGATCGCCACGACCCGATCTTTGCAGTGCTGTTCGGGGTGTCTCGTCAAGTGACGCCGGAGCCGTTTGTTGTGTCCGCGTTGCAGCTGGACGGTAAGACGCCCGAGTCCATACCGCGCTACCGCAAGGCGGAAGCTCCTGTCACACAGGTGTTCTGCATGGCGCCGGCACCGGTGCCGTGGCGCCGCATCACCACGAATATTTCGGTCTCGACACTGCGAGACGAGTTTGTCGTGGCGGTGATTGAACTTGACGAGGCTGAGGAGACGGCAGATGCGGATAGGAATGGAGATCAAGTCTCGACTCACCGCAGCGGAGCGAAGCGCGGCCGCACCGGGGGTACAGGCGCGGCCGCACTGCCGCGGAAGCTGCACCGGCAGCTACCGGTGGATCTGCTAGGAGGCGACGAGGAAGAGGAGGATGAGATGGGCCTCGTTTTTGATGCAGGCGAGGACGGCGATGCCGAGGCGGCCATCATCTTGAACCCAGCAGCCACCCCAACAGTGGCGTCTTCTTCCGCTACTGAGAGGGTGCCACTCGAGCGCCGATGGCTCGGTAGTGCCCCGCTATTTTCCGGCACGACCCAACTCGCTGAGACAGCTCCCGGTGAGGTGGCTGTGGAAATGGTGGACCCCACTCGTGGGGCATATGATCCGCTACTGAATCTGCCGCGTTCGGAGGGGGCGGCGCGGAGGCGTGGGTCGCTCCAGCGCGCGTGGTACCGCCGTCTGCTCCCCAAAGGCTCTGACGACTTCATGGCGCGCATGCACACCTATCAGGCGGACGAGTAGCGACGATGGCGGTGACGCGCACAACCACCTTCACGGATCGCTCCACGGCGGCCGAAGAGGAGGCGCTGGGCCAGGGGAAGTGAAGCCGTCGCGCACTCAAAGGGCACTGCTGATGTCGACGTTGTGGCCGCGAATGCGACGTCTTCATGGTGGTGCTCTCCTCCTACCCTTGCTTCCTGCTGCCGTCGTTCCTCTTGGGCTGCGCTTAGGACAGGGCCAAGAACTAAGTCTGAAGTAGTGCGCCCCTTGCGAACTCACACCAATACACCGAACAGAGAGCGCTAGCCGACATTGGGGGCAGGGCGGAGAAAACAACCGGCGGCAACAACGAAAACAAAAGACAGAGGTGCTGAGCGGGCTTTCGGGGTGGGGAAGAAAAGAAGAAGAGAAGGCGGAGTCTCTGCATTGTGACGCTCGCCGCGCTTCCGTGCCTCCTTTCTTCAGCCCTCCTCCCCTCTTCTCTCCCGCAGCACCGTGCGTGGGTGCAAGGCTTTTCTTTTTGTGAAGGTGGTGCGTCGCGGACAAGATGGTGACCTTCCTCGGTTGTCACATGGTGCATGGCGACTGGACGGGATGGAAGAAGCGGGTGCGACTTGCCAGATGGAGGGCCTCCTGATGCCTTTCCATGTCTGACTCTTCTCTCTTCGCCCATTTCTCTATGCGCTCTTTTTTCTTGCGGGGGGAAGGGGGGATTCTTCCTCTTCCACCATACGGTCTTCTGAATCACGGTTTGCGGGGCGGGGAAAGAGGCGGTGGCCACGCTAATCGACGGGGCTGAAAAGGGTAGAACAGGTCGACAGGGGCAACACCGCCGTCTGTGATTACAGAGCCCTTTTTCACGCGTTTTTTTGTCGGCTTCTGTTGTTTCGTAGCCGTCGCACTAACGTTGGCGTTCACCACGCACTGGGACCCTAGTTGTTCACTTAGACACACACAAGCACACACACACACACACACACACACACAGATACACATGCCGTACCCTTCACAGTAATCCAGTACGCTGCCATGTCGGGTGAGGGCTCTCCTGTTCTGTTTGACGCTGTCGGCGGCCACAAGTCGTCCATCTTCTATGGCGAAACGGCCCACGACGGCCGCGGCACACTCCGGAAGAAGACCACGGCGTGGGAGGTGATGTACTACCTCGCGATGGAGCTCGCCAAGGAGGACGCGCTGGCGCAGCGGCCGGACACGACGCACCCTCGTGGCGACGACGCGTGCGCCAAGTTTGTCCACGCTGCGGGCAAGATGGCCGCGTTTGTCTCCACTCTGTTCTCGATTCGCTTCCCTGAGAAGTATATGACCAAGTCGGCAACGCTGAAGCCGTACATGGAGAACGCAGACGAGTGGATTATCGTGGAAGCTGGCGCGCCGGCCCGCAGTGTTGTTCTTGCACCGCTCTTCAACGAGCTCTTCAATGGCGCCGAGCAGCTGAAGGGATTCGATGACAGGTATGACACGGGAATCTGGGGCATCGGCCTTGTCGACGAGACGTCGGGCATGCAGAAGCCGTGCATCATGGACGTCAAGATCGGCTTCATCCGGCACTCACCGCTCACACCAGAGGACAAGGTGGCGCGGATCGTAAAGAAGGATCAAAAGGCGCTGGTGCGGGACACGGCGTTGCGCATCTGCGGCTGCCGACGGTACATTCACGCCGCTGCGGGCACAGAAGGCGCGACGGCGAGTTTGACGTGCGAGCGCTTTGGCAAAGATATCGGGTATGCCATGTCCAACGTGCGGGAGCTCAGCACCTGCCTCAAGATGTTCCTGTCGATGGGCGCGCCACTCGCTGAGACAAACGAAGACGGGCAGCTCGCCTTTCACGCCAAGCAGATGGGCACCGCCACCAGCACAGAAAGGACGCGCATGAAGCAGCGCATACGTCACGTACGCGCTGAAATCAAATCGCTGCTGGACTTCTTTGACGGTACGCCAGATGGCGCCTTCTTGCTGCAGCACATGGCCTTTGTTTCGGCAAGCGTGCTCCTCCTGTATGACGCGGCCGCCTCGCCGGCGACAGCGAGACTGTGCCTCATCGACTTTGCCCGCTCTACTTGGCGCAAATTTAACTTTGATGAGCCCACCATAGGATTTATCCAGGGCCTCAAAAATCTGGACACCTACCTTTCCTTTTAGCGGCATCTCCCCTTCACTCTGCCTTTCCTCTCACGGTGTTTTCTTTGTCCTGCTCGCATTTGCTCGATTCGATAGCTGCGCATGGCTGTTCGCGTCCCAGCACATGCAAAAGGAGAGAGAAGGAGAGACTACGCCGAGTTTCTCTTCTTTTTCCCACAGACACGCCTCCAGGCACTCACAGCCTTCTCTTCTCTGCCCCCCTTTTCATGTTGCGTTCTTGGCATGCACGCTTGTTGTTTCTTCACCTTCTTTGCTGTGCGGTGTGTATTATCATGTTTTCCTTGCTTTTGGTTGTCTTTGATCCGCACCGCCCGTGTGTTCTCCCCTCCCCTTGTTGGCGTGTGTGCGTGTGCTCGCTTCATGTTTGTCCTTGTTCTTGTAATGCTCTTTCTCTCTCTCCGTTGCTCCGGTCGACTCACCCCGACGCTATCGTCGTCTTTGTGTTGCCAAGTAAGCAAGCTGCGGGAAGGCACGCGGCCATGGTTTTTGGCGGGAGCAAACAACGAAAAGGCAGAGGGGGGCTTCTGAAGGGGCCAGTGATGCATTTTTTAAGTTTTTTTCTACTTTTGTTGCTGCGTCGTTTTCTCTGTTTATGTGCATGTCTTCCCTCCTTGCTCCGACACTGCTTGCGACTCTGGTACTCTCGTTTTGTTGGGGTGTCGAACGACGACAGCGACGACGAAGAAAATCAAACGGGGTCATTTGTCCTTTTACGTCGCCGTGCGCGTTTTCGACGTCTTGTCGGTAGTGTTGAGTGTGTGTCGGTGCGCATGTGGGGATGCCATGCCTGTGGCGCAAAACGAAACGGAAGAGCAGCGAGAGGAAAACCTACGAAATACATGCCGCGGCTGTCAAACGCGTTTTTTGTTGTGTCATGCGCGCGCCCGCTGCGCGTAGACGCGGCTTTCTTTCGTAAGCCCCCCCCCCCCGTCTCATCGCCATAGATGGCGTGCGCTGTCGTTGCGAGTGCCTTACCTTGTGGTCTCACGCTCCTTGCAACCCTCCTCAAGCTCTCGCATTTGTCTGGTCGCCCCTCGATCAATGCCCATCTCTCGCTGCTCGATCTTTGTGAGTGGCTACTCTGGGGAATGAGAATGCATGCAGTGAGCCGGCATGGCACATGGCGTACTGAAAGGCTATACACATACACACACACACACACATATATATATATATATAATGGCTCGGCACGGTACTCCTCTGCTTTTTTCTTCGGTGCTCGTTCAGTACGTGCTTGGCTCTCCTTTGCCCTCTGCCTGTTTTTTGTGTGTATGCGCTCAAGGATGGGAGGGGGGGGGGGGCACTGGAAGGAGATGGCTGTGGCGGGAATGACTTTTCAGGGAGGAAGGTGATCTTGACGGTAGGAGTGTGTGGATGGTGCGCGTTTGTAAGGCGCGGGAATGCGTATTGGGCTGTCTAGCGCCTCCTCCTCCTTTTTCCTTTTCGTTCTCTTTGTTTTACCCCGGTCACTCGGTGACGATGACGCGGGCCACGTTTGGCAGACATGCGCATACACGAACACGCGCTCGAGAGAACATCGTGGTGGTCACACATCAAGAGTTGCAGACTAGGACGCTGCTGCGGAAGCTCCCTTTCTGACTTTGCCCTGGAACACCTCGACTACTTTCTCTCGCTTCTTCCTCTCTGCTGCGGTTTCTTTCGTCTTTATGTATGTGTGGGTGTGTGGGTGCACTCACACGCATGGCTGCTCTCTCCAGGGTATGAGGGGGTGTGTCCCACGCAGTACACGTACGCGCTCACGCATACAGGAAGAAACAACGCTCACGACGCGGACAAGTTCAAACTCACAGAAACGCACACGCTGACTGGCCGACGAAAAGATGGCCAACATCGGCACCCACGATGGCGTCGCGCTCGACAAAACGTTGCGGCCTAATCAACGACACAGCAATGCCGAAGGGGACGGCAGCAACAGCTCGGTGCTCTCTGACATGCACCTCTCTGACGGCTTCGCTCACGGCGACGCAGAGGGGGAGGATGAGATGGACATCCGCGCTTCCCACGTGCACATGGAGGCGCTCTACATCGACTTGCCGGCGAAGCAGCTGCAGGTCATTATGCATAGTGCCCTCCGAGCCTACAACACACACGTTTTCATGCCGACACGCACCACCTGGCGTAAGGAGGAAGGCGCGCGCCGCGAGCTGGAGCGGGACGTTGAGCGAACGGCACTGAGCCGCATTGCCGAATACATCAAGAAAGACATCACCGCCAAGCTAGGTGGTTGCTGGCACGTCATCTACGGCCACGATTTCGCCACTTTTGTGACGCACAAACGCTTATGCTTTTGCCACTTTCAGATAGAGGGCGCGGACGTGGTTGTGTGGCGTCACGGAGGGTAGGCGCATCGCGCCGGAAGTGGCACCTCCTCCTCGGGAAGGTCCTCCTGTTCCCGGTGTCACTCTCCTCCGTGCTGCGCGCCTGCCTCTTCTCTCGGGGTTGGTGCCTCCCTTTTTCGTTTGGCGTGGTTGTGGTTGTTTTGCCGAGGCCGCGCGGCGAAGAGTGGGTTTGACGTGCTCACGCACGACAGATGTAAACTGCCTCCCCCAAAGACAATACAAGAGCAGACGACAGCAACAGCAGCAGCATCAATGAAAAGCTGCACAGCGCCCACGCGTGTGCGTCCGTTGCCCCCTCACACACCAAAAGACAAACAGGGGTGCCAAGCAGGACCGTGTTTTTGCGTTCTCCGCTGCGTTAGAGGGGTAAAGGAGGGAAAGGCAGTAAGGTGGCAAAGGATGGAGATAGCGTCAAGGCAGCTGACAGGCATGTCGCTCTCTTTTCTTCTTGCAGCAGCGCACCACCGAGGCTCGTATCAACCCATGTGCTCCCTTCCTTTTCGTCCGTGTCCGTTCTCGAGGCCCACTGCACGTACGGTTATGTGCTTGGGTGTGATCTTGCGCGTGTGCGGAGGAGGGGAGAGAGAAAAACGTATCGTGCTGCTCACACTCTTTCTGCCTCCCTCCTCCCTCGCCTTGCATGTATGACCGCATATGCCTCACTACTACGACCACCGCGTTGTTCTCCTCTGCCCTCTCTATCTCTGACCCTCACATCTATGCTTTTGTGTGTGTGTGACGAATAAGGAAACCTCACATTTCTTCTGAGGTCTGCTGCAGGCCCGAGGGTAATACTTTCCAGATGCATCCATCGAAGGAGGTCCTGATGCCACAGTTGGCGATCGTGCTCGGCAACGAAGTATCTCTTGCAACCCTCCAGCGAGAGTGGGCCGCGTTTCCACAAGGGGTCTCCTATACAGAATTCCGACAACTGCTTGAGCCGCATGTCACGCGACACCCCAGCCCTGGTGCATCGACGAACGCTAGCGTTGCTCTTCTGCAGTCATGGACCCAGCCTAGTTGTGGCATCCATCCCTCCTCGCCCTCTGCATCTGTAATCCGACCCGCTCGGCCTCAGCGAGCGCAGGTCACTGCTCCAGTGACCCTCACCTCTGCCGCCTTTGATGACGCCGGCACAAATCGGGAGGCAGAACGAGCCCGCCGTATCCGCAGTCGGCAGGAGCTAGCTGGGGTCACGACACGCTCCGTCGAACCCATGAAGCACCTCTTCAACCACGTCAACATCCACAATCAACAACGCGTCACGTGGGAGAACTTTGTGAACTACCTGGTCGCCGAGGCGAGCAATGACACACCGGGAACAAGGCTCAGCAACTACACCTTCAATCAGTTTACCTTCTCGCGGCGGCTGCGGAGCATATCCAAGCCCTCGCAGAAGCTGCGGAAACAAAAGAAGAGCACCTCCGCCGAGAAACTCACATTCAAGCACTACTGTCGCGGCGTCCAGGAAGTCCCTAAAGCAGCTCGAACGTCGGCCGACCAAGTGGGCGTTCGCGAGGACGAGGATCTCGGCCTCATTCGCTTCCTCGACGGCCTGCCTGGACACAGGTCGCTTTTCTTTGCGTCTACCCGAAGCTGCCCTTTCATGCTTTATTCGAAAAACACCCTCGAGCGTGTCTACTCGGCACCACCGAATATGCTCCCGGGAGTGATCCCCTCGGCTGTTTGTTACCTGGCTGCGCACGACCTGTTCGTGTGCTACTCTCCGGACGATCGACTGTTGCGCGGTTGGGGTGCACTCCTCTCGAACGCCCTCACGGGCACGACGATAACGCCACTGCTGCTGGAGGGTCTAGTGCGGCGCATCCAGGCGATGCCGCGGGAATCGCCCACCTACGGCGATTACATGGAGACGGTCTTCCTCGGCAACAGTCTTGGGCAGGTGCTGCGCGTCACGGCACCTCACGGGCACAGCGGTGGGATGGAGTTCACAGTGGCGCAGACCTACGCCAACCTTCACACGCGCACATCGGGCGGCCTTGTCGACTTCTGCGTGTACGGGGTGCACCTGTACTCTTCCGGCTTTGACGGGAGACTCGTGGCGACATCTCTGCTCACGGGGAAGTCATTCGAGCTTGGCAGGGTCGCCAATGAGCATTTGACGACCCTCGTGTACGTCGCAGGGCGCGACTGGGTGGTGGCAGCGACCTCGTGTGGGCGCCAGCTGCTTTGGTGGGAGGTGCACTCGCACGGCACTTTGCCTGGCACGTTATTCAACGTCGCCGGCCACGGCGAACACAATGCATGCATCATTGCACTCGTTTACGTGGCGGCAGCGGATCAGGTGGTGAGCGCCGACTGCGAGGGCGTCGTAAAGGTCTGGGATGCGTCTACGCAGCGGTGTGTGCAGTCGTTCCGAAGCAGTCGCGTACCGCAGCGGCACAAGGGCTCGCTGTGCAGTGTACCGGCGAATGAGGCGAAGGCGTCATCAGCCAACGCGCGCACCGCGGCACACGCCGGCAGTGGCCTGCTCGCCGGCAATCTTGCAGGCTTCTTTGTCAATCTCGGGCTGCTTGCCTTGCTGCCGGCTGGCGCGGGACAGGCGGGCCACGTCGGTGGCCCCCAGTGCCACAGCTTGATTTACTGCGCGTCGACGCAAGAGCTACTCTGCGGCTTCTCCAACTCCATCGTCTGCTGGGGGCTACATAGTCGCGACAGCCCACTCGTGTGTGACGCGGAGGAGGTGTGCTACGATGTCTTCTATGACATTCGGACCTGCACGTTCTTAGTGCAGGGCGCGACGCGGCTTAGTGTGTGGGATGGCGTACACGGGCACCGTCGCGGTGTGCTGAGTCAGGTGACGGAGTCCGGCGTATCGAAAGTTGGCGCTGATATCAAGGCGGTGTGCATTGACGAGCTTGGCAGCCGCGTGTTTATATCTTTAAGCGATGGGAGTGTTGTGTGGCACACAACACAGAAGCTCGCTTCCGATGCCTCACAATGCACACCCGCCACGGCAGCAGTCTGGTGGCATGCCAAGTCCTCGGGCTCTGGTGCCGACGGGAGTGGGCCGCCGTTCGTGGAGCAGATGCACTACTCGTCGATCTCGCGCACCTGGATCGCCATTACCTCCAATGGGACACTACTGGTGCGATCGGAGGAGGACAATCAGGAGGTGGGCTTTTCGGCCACCATTTCCGTTTCTGTGTCGCCCTTGGCTCAACTGCGCGTGTCGGAGGAGCTGGGGCTTGTCGCCGTGACGGATGCGCAGCGCACTGTGTACATCTACGACATGCAGGCGTGGATGGACGCGCCGGTTACGAAGAGGCTTACCATGTACGGCGGTCTTGTGGACCTGATTTTCCTCGACAGTGCACCAGCGTTGGTGACGGTGCACGCCGGTGGCGTTTGCCGATGCTGGTCATGCGCGCCAGCGGTGGAGAGGTTCAAGCTGCTGAGCGTTTTTTGCCATCCGCAGCATCCCGCCCCTAAACTCGCTACAGCTGCCACCGTGGAAACAGAGCGTGCGTGGATGCAGGTAATGGGGCGGACGCACCTTGCCAGCGCGGGGACGACGCGAGGACGGCCGCACATGCAGTCACCAGCCACGTCACCATGCTATAACACAATTGCGGCCCCAACCACTGGCATCCACAACACCTTGCAGATGACTGGCACGAGCGCATCGCCGCTGGGGGTCGTGCTGCCTAAGCTCGCCTGCTTCTCTCGCCCTGGCTCTGCATGCGTTGCATCACGACCGGCCACGCCGGCGCTGTGCACATCACAGCGCGGCTCGTTAAATCCGCTGCGACTGGGCTCGGTCTTTCAGCGAACCGCAGCCGATCAGACGGAGGTTTCAGGTGAGGGCGCACCGTCCCTCATGAAGTTACCCATGTTCACGGGAAGGCCGCCCACCGAGGCACTGCAAGACACTAGGGCTGGCGATGGCCGGACTGCGACCGCGGTGACCCCGACCGCATCCGTCGAGTTCACCTCCGCTGCTTACGACGGGCGGCAACATTACTTGTTCCTTGGCGACTCTGAGGGTGTCGTGCACACCTATAGCATGTGTCCCCTTCTCCAAGCGTACACGTTGCCTCGTTGCTCCCACGCGAGCCGGCCAGCGTTCTCGCTGACAGCCGCGACGGAATTCACTGGAGTGGATGCCGACGACGGTTTCGCGGCCCCGAAACTGGTGCGGTCGGTGAAAGTGCACTTGAGCCAGAGTACCACAACCGAGCCAGGTGCAGAAGCCCGCGCAGGTTGCACGTATCGCGGCAATATGTCGACAGCGACCCGGCGCGACAGTGATCGGTGCGGTGTGGTTTGCGTGCGGTGGCTGGACGATCGTGGTGTGCTTGCTACCTCTGGCTACGACCAGGAGGTGTGGTTCCTCGACTGTAATACAGGAGAAAAGGTTGCCTGCTTGTCGACAGAGCGGCGACTTTATGGAGCTGATCTCGCCCACCAGTCCCTGACGGCTTCGAGGCAGCAGCACGGGGGGCTGACGCAAGAGTCAACGGTCCTGAATGGGGTGCGCAACGGACACAAGGCCGAGGCTGCTAGCACGCTGCCCTCTCACAGTGTCTTTAGTCTGCCCCAGCCACCGCGCCACGACGATCGGAACGACGACAGCGCCGCTGCCTTCCTCACAGGGGCATCGCAGCTGTGCTGCTGCACGTGCGGCAGTAGAATCGAGGACGCGCCTGTGACAGAGGAGGGCGGAGGGACCGTGTCGCCGGCGCCGTGGGGGCAAGAGGAGGGTAGCGCGCTGGCTTCCTTGCCGAATGCACGATGCGCACCGGTGAGCTCCCACCGGCCAGCGTCTTCTGTACGCCAGAGGTACGCGTCTTCCAGTACCCTCTCTCGCTACTCGGTCCCGGAGTTGATCGCGACCGCTAAGCACGACCGCGCACCGACGGGACTGAAGGACGGCATACAGAGTCCGAAGGACCAGTGCGGCAGCTCTCTCTTGCGTCCCTCATCGTGCTCACCGACAAAGGAACAAGCGCTTTCCAACGACGCACCTCGTGGTTGGAGACCCCTCTCACATTACAACACCTCATTGCTCGCCGGCAGTCCGCTCGAGAGGGGCGACAGCCCACGAGACGCCGCGTCTGCGGCGCTGAGCGCGTCGCGCACTTCCGACTGCGACGGTGGCCCGCAGATTCACATCGCAGATTGGCAGAAGCGCGACTTGATGGCGATGCGCGAGTCGCGGGGTGTGAAGCCGCACGCGCCGGTGCAGCCTGGCTTGCACAACACGCTGGTGCACGTGGAGGAGAGCAAGTGGCACAGTGCGGGAGCAACGGGGCAGCCCGTTCTTTTGGGTGCAGCCGACGGTGTCTCCAGGCATGCGGCGCGAACTGCCACAGCAGCATCCGCAGCGCCGGCACTCACCGGCGCTGCGGTCCCACAAACCGAAGTGGCATCTGCGTCAAGCGCCCTGAGCCTGACGACGAATACGGCGACGTCGAACAGCCTCCGAGGCGAAGCTGCAGCGAGGGTGGCAGAGACAACCGGCAACATCGGTTCCTTCGGAGTCCAGGAAGTCCCGGCAGTGATCGAGTCCGGCGGCGCTGTGAACAGGCCTTTGTGCAATAGTACCAGAATCGCCGAAGCGCTAGCGCTGTGCGTCTCCGGATGCGCGCTGACGACCTCCGCTGTTGACGAGGACAGAAACGCAACGGCACATCAACAGCGGCAGAAGCAGCCGTACCGACCACAAGGAGCACACAGGGGGAGGATCCGGCCCAATTCAGAGAGCAACTCCTCTGCACAGCGTCACGGGAGCCCTTCACGAGTGCCGCTCGCGCAGCCATCGGCGCCCGGACACCGCACACCTATTGACGCGCTGCCGCCTCCCCAGAAGGCCCTACGGAAATATGGCAGTAGAGAGGTGACTTCTTCCTCGACTGCGATGGGCGTGACGACGTGTTCCCCTTCCCAGGACACCGCAGAGCCGGCCCAATCGTTCACCTTTGCGAACGCTCTGCGCCTACCGCCTATGCTGGCCTACAGCAACGAGTGTGAGGGGAGGTCGACGTTGGAGATGTACTCTAGTGAACTCCGTTGGTGCCTCCGGCGACCGCGTCGATGGCACGAGACGTAAACAGTGTGTGCGTGTGTGTGTGTGTGTGTTGAGGGATTCAGCTGTGATTTACAGGTGCGTTGCTGCTTGCATTCGCTACTGCGCACCTTTCCCTTTGTCCCCCCCCCCTTCTCAGAGTTCATTATCGTGGTTCCCTTTTTGTTTCTTTTCCTTGCTGCGGTTGTGTTGCCTTTCTCTTGGCTTTGCCTTACGATTTTTTTTCGGCATCCGGAGCGCACTGTCCCCCCCCCCTCCTTCCCTCCCCCCTTTTTTTCATCTCTCGCGCTCCAACACACAGGATTCGCAGTGAGCGACGCACGTATATGTATGCTTATATATGTGTATGCGGTTATGCCGATGATCATGTATAGTAGCCACCGCATCAGCACCAGTGTTCTGTGTATATCTGACAGACGCGTAACTCTGCTTCCCGTTTTTTTTCATCCTCCTTGCATCGCTTGTATATCACGTATAGCCCATCCCCACCCTTCCCTCCCTCCTGCGCCCCCTCTAGCCTTCGTCATTTGGCCTGTACCTCATTTCTGCGTGTGTTTCCCTTGTAGCTTTTTCCCTACCTCGCGCGACTCTCCCCTTCCTCCTCGACTTCGCCGTAGCACATGACTTAATCTAATACTAGTGTCTCTGGTGTTCGATGCTTATCTTTCATGGTGCGCGGCACTGCTCAGAAACTGAGGGGCAGTGGATGGGGAATACGAGTGGTATAGGCTCGATGCATTACAGCGACATACAGACACCGAGATACGAGAAAAAAAGGAAACCAGCATCTCCTTGACTGATAAGGATGTACGGCGGGGGTCCTTCCGCACGCATGTTCGCGTGGGAGTGAAGGAGGCATACTCCGTGAGAGCTGTTATTCTGTTTGTGATGGCTCAACAAAGAGGCAGTGCACTTTTTCATGTAACCGCTTCAGAGTCGCTTCATGCAATCATCATCAGTTCGTCATCGCGTGCGTCTGGCGCTTCTGCTGCTGTAACTTATTCGCGTGCCCCCTACGCCGCTACTCGTATCAGACGTACACCCCTGCCTCTCTCCACGCTTTCTCTCTCTGCACCGCTCCCCTTCTTTGTTTGCTGACCTCATTCGAAACCTAAACATCACCGCAGTCACAACAAAAACAACTGATCGACTCCAACAAAGTGGGCTCTAGCTCGCTTTTCGTATTATATTTTATCCTTCTCCTTCGTGCCTTTCAAAATAGCATAACGTACCTCCTCATTTTCTTTTGTGTGTGCGTGTCCTTGCGTGGTTGACTGCTTTTCTGGGCATTGGTACCTTTCCACATTCTTGTTTTCTTTCTAAGCGACCTCATCGTTCACCCGTGTGCTACACGCGGTGCTGCCCATTGCGCTGCGCAAGCCCTCAGCAGAAGAAGGGTACGCCTTGCCGCTGGCGGTCGGTATGAAAGGAGCGATACACACACACACACACACACACACACACACACACACACACATCCATCCACACACCGAAAAGCCCTTCTCTGCTCCTTCTGTCCTCCCCCACACACTCCCGCTTTGCTGGCGTGCGCGCCTACTATTTGTGTTCTCTCTCTCTCTGTGCAGAACAACCTTTGTCATACACGCGTTTCACCTGTTTATTTTCTGTTCTTCTCCCTTTGAACTGTTTCAACTCTCTACTGACACAACCCACGCCGGACACCCTCCCCTCCCCCGTCCCCATTCTCTCCCCTCTCTATATTTCTCTTGTACATGTAGTCGTTCCGCCAATCAACCCTAAACGAAAACAAAGACGAGCCCTTCTCTCCCGCATCTGTACACATAGGCGTGAGCGTGTGTGTGTGTGCGTGCGTGCGTGGACTTTTCTTGTGCACGTGTCTCCTTGAGTGCAGCCAGTCCCCCCCCCCCCCCCCACACACACACCACCTCTGTCTCCCTCTCTCGCTCTCTCTTTGCGTGTCTGTATGGTGTGCCGACAGCTTTCACCAGCTGTACGTTTGCCTCGTCTTACTCTTATTTTTTTTGTGTTTTGTTTTTGTCCCCTCCCTCCCTCCCTCCGTTCTGCGGGCGTTGTTCCGCTGTTTTCGTGTGTCTCACACTCTTCCTCCCCCGCTTCCCACAAGATATAAGCGTTCGCTGTCCACCTCTCGCGGTCGCCGTTTTGGTGTTACCCCTCCCCTTGGACTTACTCGCTGTTCGAAGTCTTTCTGTCGCAGCCTTGTCCCTCATTCAAGAAAGTCTGAGTGCGTGTGTCCGTCCGCACGACGCTTGCAGCCGCAGTCCTTCACGTGCCAGGCTATACGTCGACACCCAATCTACTTTGCCGCTGATCTGACCACTAATCTGCGTTTCTGTTTCTCTCTGTTCTCTCTGGGCTCTCGCATAATTCTTCTCCAGTGCTGCCATTTCTCTGTCGGCTGGGCCTTCTCGTCGTCTCCTTTAGGCGCGGAACAACTTTTTGCACGCCAGCCTACTCCCGCACCGCAGAAGACTCACGTCCTTCATCTGTTCCTTTCTTTTTTCTTCTTGGACGCTCAAGAGCACCCGTGATTTCGGTGAGCCATTACACCTTGTTGCTCCGTTTGCGACGTCGTCACTGCTGCGTTTCGATTGGTGCGCTGAGAGTTGTCATCAGGTAGCCGGGCGACACTGTGCAATGGAGTTTAAGCCGAATCACCGCAGGGTCTGGGTTACCAGCGCCGTCGTCTTAACCGCTCTCGTCGTGCTGATGGTACGTCGGCGCCAGCAGAAGCGTCAGCTTGCTCGCCGGACGGCAGGAGACGCTATGCACGAGGAGCTTGCACAGACGCTGAAGCACACTCTGCTTCCCGTTCTCGTACGCCCTGAATACCTACCCGCTGGATGGGGGGTGGCGCCTCCGGTCTTCTACCCTCCGTACTGTGCCGCTATTCCGCTAGTGCTGCCGAGGGAGATGCAGGAGTTGGAGACAGATTCTAGTGGCGCGCGTTCAGCGAGCACGTCGCGGTTGGAGCGAGGCGGCGCGGACGGCCTGACCGTGGCGCCGACCGCGTTTCTCTTTTGCAGCTACACCGGGTACACAGCAGGCCCTTTCGCGACACGGCAAGACGAAAAGGTGTTTCTCGCCGAGGTACTGGCGCACCACCCGCTGCTTCGAGAGCGTCTTGCCGAGAATCCGGGACAGTGGAGTCCGCTGCCAGAGTTCGCGCCGCACGCGGGCACCGATGTCAAGAGCGCCGCTGCCGTGACAAAGGGAAGGCGGCAGAACAGTTTCCCGCGCACCTTCTCTCACGTGCTCGTCAGTGATGACGGCATCCTCCTGGCAGGCATGAACGGCCCTTACACGGTCGTCGCGGTGCTGACCGATTTTGCCGGTGCGTGGCCGCTGTCACGGACAGCGAGAGCGTCCGCAGACGGTGAGGAGAGCGGGCGGAAGAGGACTGGCAGTGCTACGCTGCCCACGATTGCCGAGGAGACGGAGCTCTCTGATGCCATAGAGGGCATCGCATGTGCTACTGTCAATGCACCACTCGTCGCCCTTGGAAGCGACTCCGCGGCGCTCGCGTTCCGCGTGCCGGGGATATCCTTCGCGGTCCACCAAGGATACTACCGCGTGGTGTGTGCGCAGGAGGGGCGCGAGTTGGAGCTCTGCGTGCCGCCGGATTGGACAGTGCGGAGCGAGTGCGTGAACACGTCTTTCACGACTTCCACGGGGCCCTCGGTCCCAGCACGCAAGTCCGTCTCCACTGAGGTCGAGTATGCGGAGTCGAAAGGGACTATCTTGATCCTCTCCTTTACACCGTCCTCCTTTATGTCGGAAGGCCGCGTGGATGTGCGTATCTCTGCGGAGCTTTTTTCCGCTCTTTTCGAAGACCCGGAGGCGGCTGCGGCGACGCTGTGGGCGGCCTCCGGCGCCACCGACGTCTCCAACCCCGTTGCCAAGGTGACGCTGGGGGCGCTGACAGCGCGACCGCTGCCGGCGTCCTCGCACTCGCGCACAAACGTCGTGACGATGGTATACGTGCAGCCCAAGTTCGGTGTTCTCTTCTCAGTACACCCGCGCTCCGCCGTCGTCTATGAGCCGTGGATGGCAGAGAGGCCCACAATCCTGTACTACCCGCTTGGCGACGCGGCGGAGGACGAGGAGTCGCCGCGGATGACGATTGAGTACGTCGTGGAGCTGCCCAAGACCTGGGAGGTCTTCGCCCGCGATGACGAAGAGTTTGTGCACAACGTCCTCTTCCACTTCACCACTGGGGAGGCAGCGGGGATCTCTACAACGTTGACGGAGATCAGCGGCATTCGCTGCGCCATGTTCAACGAGACCCGCGAGAGCCGCCGATGCCGCACCTACGTGCTGCCGCGCAGGGCGACGCTGCTAGTTATTCGGTGGGAGACGTTGGTGGTGAGCTGGGACAAGGATCTGCCAGTGTTTCAGCAGACACTCGACACCCTACACATAGATGCTGCAGCCGTGAGACAGTAGGACGAGTAGAAGCATCTTCCTGCGGCATGTTTGCCTGAGGACCGTTGGTCCAGCGCTTTCCAAGCTGCAGAAGTGAGACAGCAGGGAGGCGAAGGGCGAAGTGCCGCTACCGCTGCTATCGTTGTGTCCCCCCCCCCTCTCCCCTCCCCCACCCCCTTTCTTTCAGCACTCTCTGACGACTCGCATCCAGCGGTGTATGGTCAACGGGAATGGGCGTGCCTGAAGGGACCGGCCGAACAAGAAAAAAATACTGAATGGTGCCGAAAGCGAGGCACGAGATGACTGTACCAGAGAAAATGATACAGAGAGGGAGAGAGGAGGCGGTGCAGACGAGCGCCGCACGTTTGGAGGAAATTGGCGTGAGCTAAGGATCGGGGTCGCAGCTCGGAATGCGGGTGGTTGGTTTTATCGTCGAATGGTCGGCTGCGCGGGGGGGAGAGGCTGCGGGTGGAGTTGCTTGGCCTAATCAAGAAAAACGTGGAATGACGCTGTTGGTCGCGCCATGTTTTTTTTTGCTTTTATCCGTGTGTCTTCTCGTGTGGTGGGCGGTGTAGGTGTGCGCGTGTGTGTGGCAGAGGACGAGGGTGCCACCTATCCTAGCTGTGACCCCCGCGTACAGACAGCTTGAGCAACCCCCTGGGTTTTCCCCTTCTCTCCCCCTTATTTCTGACTGACACGTGTTGGCGCCGGCGTTGGCGCTGGTGCGTGCCGGTGTGCTTGGTGCTAGTTGAGGCGCGCTTCCCAAAGACTCCTTTTGAACCGCGGAGGACAAGTGTATTTGAAAGCCAAATGTAGGAGTGACGCATACACACGCGGAAGGGAAGCGCCTTCCTTCTGAACCAACAACAAAAAAGATGGCCAGTGGTAGCGGTTGCTGCTTGTGAAAGGCAGCGGTGACGCAAACCAACGGGCGCGGGGAGGCCGTGTCTCTCTTTGCTCTCTGCTTCCCTTCTCCAGTGCCATAATTGTCACCTTTGTGCGCAGAAACGACGCCCTCACACACAAACACAAAGCAGAAGGCAGCTGGAAACCACCACCACCACAAAACAGAAAGTTTCCATCTCTGCGCATGGGCATCGGCTTGCACGTGCTCACACGAGAACGGCAATGTGTGTGCGAGTGTCCAGAACACATTGCATCCCCGCTTCAGGCCCGCTCTCTCTGCATGTTTATTAACCTCTTGCTTGCACTCCTCCCCCCCCCCCCCCACACACACACACATCGTTTTGCTTTCCTTTCCGAACCTCTCTAATCGCGTGACTTTGATGCCGCGCACTTTATCGACTCCCTCGTCATACACGGACATTACACACACACACACACACACACACACACACACACACACACACACACGTGCTACTTGCTCCCACCTGCCGCGCATCAATTATTCTCCGCCTCACAAACGCCCCAACGCCGCCTGTGCAGATCGAACCCGAGTGCATTTATGGAATATATCAACGATAAGAAAATCTCCGACACTGAGTATCAACGAGATGGCGCCGTGGAAGGTGGTGATGTAAGCACCTTCCGTGACGACCGACCCGAATACTCACGTGGTGGGCGCGGCCGCAGGGGCGGGGCTCACCGATCGGACAACTGGCGCTCTGACCCGTCCGGCGGCGGCGGTGGTGGCAACCGCGAGGACAATGAGGAGTACCGTAGCGGACGCGGTGGCTACCGCGGTGGTCGCGGCGGCCGCGGCGGCGGTCGCGGTCGTGGCTTCTACAATGCCTGGACAAACTATGAAACCCGCGACGAGGACAACGCCAGCCCGGCGGCGTCGGATGCCGCTGGTGACCGCGCCTATGCCAGCAATCCTTCCACGGCTCCTGCTCCCCCCAGCGCTCCTGCGCCGGCTCCTGCTGCTGCGCCGACCCCGGCGAGTGCTCCTGTGAGCGTTCCGGAAAAGGCGCCGGTCAGCCTTCCTGCCGAGACTGGCGGTTTCGCCCCTCCTGGCCACGAGAGACGTGAGGCGGCGTCTGAGCCCTGGAACCGCGAGGATGACCGTGGCTACAGCCGCGGCGGACGTGGTGGTTACCGCTCTGGCGGTCGCAACTACGACGGTGGCTTCGGCGGCCGTGGTGGTCGCGGGGGGCGGCGCTACTACGATGCTGAGGAGGAGGGCGGTGGCGGCTACCGCCGTCGCAACTATGATGACGGCGACGGCGAGGAGGGCGGCTACTCTCGCAACTACGACAGCGGCTATGGCGGTGGCGGCTACCGTCGTGGCGGCTACGGCGGCCGTGGTGGTCGCGGTGGCCGGCGTTACTACGACGACGAGGACGACTACGGCGAGGGCGGCGATCGTGCCGCCGGCACGGGCAACGAGGACGACGACTACGAGGACGGCGGCTATGATGCCTACCGCCGCGGTGGCTCTCGCTGGCGTCGTGGGGGTCAGGGCCGAGACTACGACTACGACCGCCCGCGCGGACGTGGTGAGCGTGGTGGTCGCCGTGACTTCCGCTCCTTCCGCAACGAGGACGACGCTATGGAGGAGTCCGGCGGCGCTCAGGGAAACGCGTGGGCCTCTTCGCCTGCGCCGACGGAAGCGGGGACGGTGCCGCAGGAATTTGCCCCGGCTCCGGCGACTGCCGCTGGCGCGGTTGCGCCGCGCTCAGCCGCCCCTGATCCTGCGAAGGCTGATGAAGGCGTGCCCTCGTCAGCTCCTCAGCAGATGCAGTCGGGCATTCGTCGCGTCACACGTGCCGCGCACCTGCGCCGTAATTGCCACGACGAGGCTAAGGTGATGGAGCTCTTTGAGCACCGCCACCGCCAGTCGGGCATTTCGCTGGACAACTACGACAGCATTCCGGTCGAGATGGTGCCGCGCGATGTTAAGCCTGTGGAGGACTTCGCCGATTTGCTTGTCGAGCCGGCGCTGGCCGCTAACATCGAGCGCTGCGGCTACAAGAAGCCGACGCCTGTGCAGCGGTACGGTATCCCGGTCGCACTGTCCGGTAGCGATCTGATGGCGTGTGCGCAGACAGGTTCTGGTAAGACGGCTGCCTTTCTGATCCCCGTTGTGCAGTACATGCTGGTCCACGGTGTGTCGCCGGCGCGCCAGCGCAAGAGCTACCCTATCGCGCTGGTTCTGGCGCCGACGCGCGAGCTGGCCGTGCAGATCTTTGACGAGGTGCGCAAGCTCACTTTCAACACGGATATCTTCTACGACGTCGTGTACGGTGGAACCCGCTACCCGCAGCGCTTCGAGCAGGATATCCTGGTCGCCTGTCCTGGCCGTCTGCGCGATATGTTCAACGAGGAGTACCTCTCTTTCTCCGCTATCAAGTTTCTCATTCTCGATGAGGCGGACCGTATGTTGGAGATGGGATTTGAGGAGCAGATCGAGGAGCTCGTCGCTTCGCGCTACACCGATATGCCCACCGTCGATGATCGTCAGACCTTCATGTTCAGTGCCACCTTCCCGCAGCGCATTCTCAACCTCGCCAAGCGCTACCTGCGCCGCAAGTACTACTTGCTTACCGTCGGTCGTGTCGGGTCGACGACGAAGAACATCACCCAGACGATCGAGCACGTGCCGGATAACGAGAAGATGGATCGCCTGCTGCAAATCATCTACGGCCACGAGATGAGCGATATGGTGCTGATCTTTGTGGAGACGAAGAAGATGGCTGAGGACGTAAACCGCCGCCTGCACCGCGAGGGCATCAGCAGCACCACGATCCACGGTGACCGTCGTCAGCAGGATCGCGAGGCGGCCCTCGAGGACTTTAAACAGAAGGTGACGCCCATCCTGGTCGCGACGGATGTGGCTTCTCGTGGTTTGGACATCCCCGATGTGGCGCACGTTGTGCAGTTTGACCTGCCGCAGGAAATGGACGACTACACGCATCGCATCGGCCGTACCGGTCGCGCCGGTAACAAGGGTATTGCGACTGCTTTTTACAATCGCAACAACCGCCGCCTTGCGCTCGACCTGCACAAGTACTTTTCGGAGCATGGCCAGGAGATTCCCAAGTGGTTTCAGCAAGAGGCAGAACTCGTCGAGGGCGAGGCGCTGCTGTCTCGCGACATGGGAGGCGGTGGCCGTCGTCGTGGGGGCGGTGGTGGTGGTGGTGGCGGTGGCGGTGGTCACCGTTCCAGCGGTCCGGGCGGCCGCGGCGGTGGCGGTGGCGGTGGCTCATGGGGTGACAGCCGTCCTTCTGCTCCGTCTGGGGGTGGCCGCCGGGGCGGCGGTGTGGACGACGGTGGCTTCTAAGGTGTCCCCACTTGGTTGGAGCGCTCTCTCCTCCCGCCCTTCCCTTGGCGCGCACTGTGCCGCTTGGTTTGGTGACGAGGACGATTCCAGGCAGTGCCTACACACCCTACCAGATCTGCACAGGCGCGCACACACGCGCACGCATTCGTATCCACCAACATGCAGTGTGTGGTCTTGCGAGAGTCGTTTTGCTGGTGGCTCTGTGCGTGTGTTTTGGTAGTATTTTGTGTGTTTTTGTGTATTTGTGAGGAATCCTCCTGGGCTCCCGCGCAGTGAAGGCGCTGTGTGCCAGGAGTCGGTTCCCAGTCTTCTCGTTCTCACGCCTCGTCTGGGCTTGCTGAGTGTTTTCTCTTTCTACGCTTGACTTGTTTTCTGATTATTGTACTGTTAATGCCACCTGTGGGTGTGCGTGTGCAGGTATGTGTGCAAGTGTGTGTGGGTGTTTTCCGTACGCTAGTGTCGGAGTGGAGCTTCTTTGCGGTGTGTTTGTGCTTCTTTCACTTCTTTCGTCTTCCTTTTTTGTTGCTGTTGTGGTTGTTCTGGCTCTCTCGGGGACGAGCATGTGTGCGTTGGTTGGGATGGCTTGTCACTTCTCGAGGCTTGAGGGGCCGTGCAAGAAGGCAGCCTACAAACGCACATCACACACATCCACACACACCTGGACCCCCCGCACGTACACGTGTCCTTCTCAGACTCTTGCTCCGGGCTTGTACGTGTGTGTGCATGTGTGTGCATCATTTTTATGGTTAGATTTCTGTTCATTCATTTTCCTTTCCCACACTTTTGCCGCTCTACTTGGAGTAGTGGTGTTTTAGCCTCTCTGTTCTTCGTTTTTTTTTTGCTGTTGTTGTTTCGTTCTCCCGTGTGAAGGAAGAACGATCATTCTCCAGTGGAGGGCACCTCGCAACACCACCACCCTTTCATTGTCGTTGACGAGAACAAGGAAAACGCTATGCGGAGGCAACCCTCCCTTCTCTCCCCAGCGAAAAAAAAACAAAAACGAAAACCACAACCACAAACACAAATAATGCTGAAGGAGGGCGCTTATTTATTTGTCGAGAAGAAGAGCAATCCTTAACGCTAAAGAAACAAGAAAAAACTTCTCTTTGTTTTTGTATGTATGTGTGTGTGTGTGTCCTTGAGGAGGTCCGTTGGGAGAGATGCCCGCTAAGTAATTAAGCAGGAAAGCACACGCACACAACAATGAACTCTCCCCCGAGAAAAAAGGTATAAGCTCAGAAGCCAACAACAACCCCCTCTTTCTTCCGCCTCCCCCCCTCCCACACACACACACAAAAAAACAGACGAAAAAAAACAAAAATGAAAAAAGCAACAAAAAAGAACAAATATCAATTCCAGCTTACATCACGGGCTGTGCGCGTCGCCGTTTCTTTTTGTATATATTTTTTTTCTATGATCTCCTCTTTTCGTCGTCGCTTTCTCGCCTTCTCTATGCCACTTGCTTCTTCATCATTTTTTTTCGCGTCGTCGTCGTTGTCTTGCTTCGCTTTTTTTTATTGTATTGGCGTTTGTGTCGCCTTCTCATTTCGTTTTTTTTTATTGTTTTGATCTCCGTTCTCCTCTTTGTTTTCTCTTTTTATCTCGTTTACAAAAGCAAGCATTTCTCACCTACTCTAGTGAAACACGCACACACATACACACAAACACATGCACATCCGCTGAAGCACGGCACACAAACACACAATGGTAGCGTGCTTGTCGTTGTTCCGTTTTTTTTGTCGTTGTTGTTCCGTTGATCATCAACTGTGTGGCTTGTTTCATTTGTTTTGTGCGTGCTTGCGTGTGTTTGAAGAGGAGGTGTGTGTGTGTGTGTCCGGTTCTCCACCTCGTTGTTGTTTCTGTCGTTGTTAAGTTGCTCGTTGCTTGTAACGCAAGGCAAAAATCGCTTCGGCGGAATATATCTATCTGTATATATATATTTAGTTATCCAAGACCCAAAGTTCATTGAAGAGCTGCGCGCCGTAAGACAAAAGCCACGAACCTTTGCTTTTTTTTCACATGTCCACCGTTCATAGACACCCCCGCTGTTTCTCTTTCTCAGACTTTTCGCTTTTTTTGTGGTGGTTGCTCAGTGATTCATGGTCACCGACAGAAAGGCATGCGTCGACATTCTCACCGTGTGTTACATTTATCTCCGTACCCTCGGTAGCCCTCTGCCTCCTGTGAGCCTTTATACCTGCATGAGTCGCGTCTTGTGGATGAGTTCTGAAGTTTGCGCACACAAAAAACCCGCACATACACGTGCATACACGCTCAAGCACCTATACAACTGCGCTTACCCGCGTGTACTCTGATGTGTCGTCCACGAGAAACAAAAGGAGAACGAAGTAGCGACGGTAATCGAAAAAGAAATGACGAGCAGGAAGAAATTAAAAGAAAAAGTTGTAGAGAGAGTGTGTGTGTGGGGGCCGGCAGTGAGGAGGGCAATGAAGTGCGGAGGACGAGGCAGCAGCAATAAGAACAAATACCGCCCCCCCCCCCCCCTTTCCAGTCACTCAACCGCTTTTTTTGTATTTGTTTTCTCTCTGTCGTTCCTCTTCCTCTTTTTCTAATTGTGTGTACAATGTTGCCGAACATGTAGAAGGGATACACGTGGTTTGGCGTGCGCATGCGCTGACGCACACGTCCCAGGTGAGTGTTTGCCTCCCTTCCACTTCCTGCCTTTTTTTTCTCTGCACATCATTTTCTTGGTGGCTTCCTCTCACGCTCTTTCTTTTGTTTCGTTGACGTCGTATTTTCGGGGGTCTTGAGCCGTGATTCGAGTGGACGGATAAGAGTTAAGGAGCGAAGAACATGAAAGAAGAGAGAGAGGGCACCGGCACACATGTTATGTGAAAAAGAAAAGGAATGAACGGACTAGCAACGGCGCGCGCGCGCGAGGGCAGAAACACAGAAAAATAAACATCTCAGACAGACACACACACACACACACACACAAACACACACACACATACTTCTGAAGTCGCAGGGAAGTAAAGAAAAAGAAGAGAACAGAAAGAGGTCTGACAAGGACTGCTCAAACGAAAAAAAAGAAAAATACAGCCAAGAAGCCGGGCCGCATATCGCTGTGCACACGCCACACTCTCCTCCTCCTCCTTTCAGCTCTGCAGCTAAAAGTTCGTTGCTCCTTTTTGTACTCGGTGGGCTTTGTGTGTTTATGTGTGCGCGTCTTCCCCCCCCTCCCTCCCTCATTCTCGCGCTCTTTTTTTTATCTTCTCCACTTTGTTTTTTTTTGTTGTTTGTTTGTTCTCTCTCTCTCTCTCGGTCTGTCTGTCTGTCTGAGTGTCTGTGTGTGTGTGTGTGTGTGTGTGTGTGTGTGTGTGTGTGTGTGTGTGTGTTTCTTCACTGATAAGCAACGCAAGGGCATCTAATCCTGTTTCTGATAACCGAAAAGACAGTAAAGAAGAAAAAAAATGATATATATATATATATATATATATATATATATATGTAGTGAAACAGGAAAACGGCTGGAGCGGGGACCAAGCGATGTCGAGGAGGCTTCGCAACGAAAAAGAGGCGCTGACGGAGGTCCCTCTTCGTTTAGATGCCTCCCACCCTTCGGCACAGGCCGACACGCACGCTTCCCATTTCTGCGTTTTCAGGCTGCTCGGCGCGTTGTCCAGCAGCCCTTGCACCCGCCCTCGTTTCGCGCGTTTGTGCAAGTACGCGGGTGCTTTGAGCTCTTGATTTCCGATCCCGTCAAGGGCATCGCATCAAGCGGAACAAGCGCGCTGTGCTTGTTTCGGCGCACTCTCGTGTGCCTCTTTGCTTTTGGTTGTCTGCACAAACTCTCGCCAGTTGACTTGCTTCTCTCTCCTCCTCCCGCTTCTCTGCACTAGCTGTACTTTTCACCCGCTCACTTCTACGGACGTGTGCACCTTCTGCCTTCTCGTAGAGGTGCGATCGCCGATCGCCTGTGCCATCTCGTCACTTCGTCGTTTGCACGGAGATTCACCGGACACTTTCTCCCTCCCACCAAGCACACAAACTCGATTTGGCTCAGTCGGCCTCTGCGTGTGTGGCTTCTTGAAGGGGGCTTGCTGCTTCCTGACCGCTCCTCTTTCGCAAAACGTTTTTCTTTCCATCTGTTGCACTAGTCCCAGAGAAGGCACATCTCTGCCCTCCCCCGCTCCCTCTTCCCCTCCCTGCCCCGTTGGGCAACGCAAATTGTTACCCAGGTGTTTGGTTGTGCACTATATCGTCTGCGTACCCACTGTCGCTGCAGCTTGTCGTTTATCTAGTGTTGTTTGAGTGTAGTCAGTGCCAAGCACAACGTGGCCTCTTTGGCAGCCGCACCCCACGCAATCTCTGCTTCTCACCATCTGCATTCTTGGAAATTGTTTAGGCAGAGGGAGGCCACTCTTCGTTGTTCTCCGAAACGTTTTCGGCTGCTTTTCTTTTGTCTGGTGAAAAGGAGGAGGACGAAGGGAGCAGGCCAACCAACGCAGCTGGCTGCCGGTCTCGCTAGCGCATGTTGGGGATCAGCGTTGGATCCTGTCGAGCTCGCATTCAGCTGCTTTTTGTTTTCGTTGGATGATGCGTTTCTCCTTTTCTTTGCTCTTTGCTTTGCCGTGAAGAGATCTTCATTTTTTTTCTTGCTGTTGCTTCTCGTGTGTTTTCGGCGTTTGTGCCGCATTCCTTTACTATTATTTTTTTTTCCTTGCGGCTGATTCGCGGGTGTGCATGGACCCCTCCCCCTCCTCGTTCCAGCTTGCCAGGCACACATACATGCATACGCACGTACACACCATAGTTAGCAAACGACCAAGGGCCTCAGCACATTGCTTCCTACTATTTTTTTGTTTCCATTCCGCAGACTCTTTTTTGTTGCTGCTGGTTTGTCCCCAAAAGCGTCCACTCTGCTCTCTCACTCTCTCTGTTGTTGTTGTTGTGGGGGGGGGAGTAGAGAGGTATCTCTCTCTCTCCCGCTCCCTTTCGCCTCCACCCCAAGCTCACGCGTCTGCTCGAGCCCTGTTTTTGTTTGGGTTCGCGTGTGTACATTTACCTTCCTTGTCGCCGATGCTCCGCCGCACGCTTCGCCGTCTCGCCGCGCATAGCGAACACAGCGGGCCGTTGAGCCCTCACCAAGTGCTCGGCATTTCCCCGGGAACGCCCTTCGAGGAGGTTCGGCATCGCTTCTACGAACTCACCAAGAAGTACCACCCAGACGTGGAGAACGGTGACCCCGTCAAGTTCCGAGAGATCAGCGCCGCCTACCACTTGCTGCGCGCGCAGTACCGCGAGTCGTCGATCGGAGGAAGCGCTGCCGGTGAGGCGCGACGCGCGCCTTCCTCGCGATCCCGCCAAAGGGAGAAGCGAGAGACCCCTACTGGCGGCGCCTTCTGGGCGGAACGAAACGAGCAGGTGCGCAAGGCGAATGAGCAACGGGAGCGGGAGCGCTGGGCCGCCGAGGAGCGCGACCGTCGACAGACAGAACATCGTAGTTTTCTTCGCGAGCTGCTCGTGTTCCTGAACGGATCGGAGATCGCCATCTCGATTGGAACGGTGATGCTTGTTCTTCTGTACAGCGTTGAGCGCTACCACACGGTGCACCGCATGCTCGCGGAGAAGCGACGGCGGCTTAAGAACATGGACGAGGGCCTGCCCCCTCCGATGCCGCTGGAGGTGGATAGGACGTTGATTGACAGGTACAGCACACTGCCGGAGGCTAGAGAGCAGCAGATTGATGCGCTGCGCATCCGCGAGGAGTCCTCCTACCGCCGTGCTACGCAACGGAAGTTTGAGGACTTTCGGGAGTTCATGTTCGTGTACGACCCAGAGGCGATTGCATCGCGCAAGGTAACCTCGACACGCTTCAGCCACCAATACATGAGGGAAGAGGAGATCCCAAAGCGGTGCCCGATCTTGCGCGAGTTCAACTCGAAGAGCCGCACGCATCATTACGGTGCCATCCAGAAGGAGCTCGAGCAGGCTCTTCGTGAGACGCCGTGGTCAGCGCCGGATGCCGGCTACGCTGGCGCACTCGTGGCCAAGGGGCTGAACAGCATCGCGATGAACAGCCCTAACACCACCAAGTGGACGTTTATCGAGTACACAGACATGGACAACGGCTCGAAGAACGCAAAAACAACATGCCTGGCTGCGTTGCGCAACCTGCGCTTTGAGCAGACGGGCATGTGTCAGCGCATCGCCGTCACCGGCAAGTCCAAGCTCCAGCCAATGCTCGTCGCTCAACGGGAGAAGGATTTGAAGGAAGGGGTTTTGAAGAAGCGCGCCATTGTCACGGGTGGTGAACTGCCGGTGAAGGACCTGTCAACACCTCTCGAGTCTATGAAGCTGTAAGGCGTGTTCGCCCTTCGCAGACAGCAACTGATGCGCTCTCCGTTTGTCTCTACGTGTGCTGTGTGCTACTACGGCACGTGCGCCTGCGGGTGCCTGTTCTCTTTGGGCCGCCCAGCCCACGAGGTGCGCAGATATCCTTCTGTGCAGACACGGCGTCGCCTCTTCTCTCTCAAGGAAATAGATCCGCGTATTGCGTGTGTGTGTGTGTGCCGTGATGAAAGACCAAGGTGAAGGCGGTGCTGTTTCAATGATGGGTATGCGTATATTGCTAGTGTTGCGGGTCGCTTCGGTTACGCGTTCGAGAACTCTTACATCCATCTGCTTCGTTGCCTTTTTCGACTTCCCCTGCTGCCCTTCTCTTCTGCCAGTCTGCCCAGTGCGTGGTGGTTGCCGGGGTGGTTGGGTGGGTAGGGTGCTCGCGGTAGCCCTCTTCCCGACCGAAAAAAAGAAGTAAAGAGGCGCTGAGGTACACACATTTGTGGTTGTTACATGGAACAGATTGTGCCTGTGCTGTGGGGAAGGCACACTAGACGCGCCTTGTTTCCTGAGAGAGGCAGATGAGGCATGACTCATGTCAGAGTGTCCCTGATGCGTCTCTCGGACTCTGCCTCTGCCTCAGGCTGTGCAGATTTCGTCATGAGTGAGCATGACGATGCAACTGCCACCCTTACCCTCTGCTGCCTTATGCGTCTATTCGGGCATCGCTTTACCCATCCCCGCAGTGACATGCGAAAACGTTGTCTTCACTCTTCTTTTGCTCTCTCCCTCTCTCCGTATGCGCGTTTCTCTCATCTTCACAGGGTTGTTGAGTGCGACTTTTTTTTTCTGCGGTGCCATAGTCGCGGGTGTTCCGTGTGTTGCGTTCCTACCTACCCGTTGGTATCCGCACGGCGATGGGAAAACTGTCCAGCGATTGATGTGAACCGTGGCTTTTTTGCCACTGTCTTCATGCGCAAAACGTTGTGCTGCCGCAGAAGAAGTGCGGCATAAGTGTGTGTGCTTGGAGTGGCCGTGTGTGGCCACGTGGCTGTGTGAGGCTGCATCTGCATGATTTCATCTTAGCGTCAAGAAACATCGCTGATTGTTCTTTGGATTCAAACGCAAGCCGTAAGCAGTATGATCGCAGAACGCAGGAAAAGTGTGCACCCGTCCACGCTAAGTTGCCTGCTGAGTTGTGTCTCGTGTTGGGACAGAAGGAAAGCCGGGAAGGTGCGCGCGTGGAAGCCGAGAAGAAAACGGCGACACAACTGTCTCGGTGGAAGTGTTAAGGGGGGGGCGCAATGGGCTGCGTATGTTGCCGGATGTGCGAGGTGCGCGCCATCAGAGGATGTCGTCATTTTAGTTTCCACCGAACAAAAAGCAAACATCACCGGTTGCACATTGCATGTAAACGTGAGCCGAAAGAGGGGTATGGATAGGGGGTGGGGTGGGGGCGCGCCATCAAACGTGTGAATTGCCCTTGAAAAGGGGGCTTCTTGGTGAGAATGCAGGTGAATACGTTTGATCGTGGCAGCCGGTACTGAATGATGATCCACGTTTAACACAAATTCGACACTGAGTCGGAGCAATACCCATGACGCACCGTGTCCTGACCGTGGAAGCGGCCCTCTGTGTTGCCTCTGCCCCCTCTCTCGCAGAAGGGGCGGCCGCGCGCAGGGGGCTCACTGACAGTAGGCTGAGTGGATGGTGGAGGCAGACTCTACTCGACGCGAGAATGCGTGCGAGGTGCTGACTCATCTGCTTTTTTTCGCCTGTATCTGGGCGCATGAGTAGTAGTCGGATAGGCGATGGCCGCCTTGTCTATCTCTTTGGCACTGCTTCTCGTTTTGACCTATGGGAGACAGTATGGGGAGTGTTCAGGCGGCGTAGAGCAAACTCACGGTACTACAATGATTGCAGCTTTCTTTGTGCTTGCACTGTCGCTGATGCGTGGTTGTACGTGCCACGTGTCTCGTGTTCAGCCTCTCGCTTACGCGGTTCTGAATGATGATCCACGTTTAACACAAATTCGACACTGAGTCGGAGCAATACCCATGACGCACCGTGTCCTGACCGTGGAAGCGGCCCTCTGTGTTGCCTCTGCCCCCTCTCTCGCAGAGGGCGCGGACGCGCGCAGGGGGTACACTGATGGTGCCGCGTATGCATAGAGCTGCAGGTTGACAAGGCGGGTTTTTAGGGGGAGGAGGGGAGGGGGGTAGCAGGCACGAGGCACGTCTTCCCCACAGGTAGAGATGGCCTCACACGAAGGGTGGTAGAGGTTGTAGAGAGCGCCGTACATGACGGGTCCCGCTGATACTGCTTTGGCTCGCAGACTCCCGCTTTTGCCTTTGCTGTCCTTGAGATGAGGCACGACTCATGTCGAAGACGCTCTTGTCGCTTCCCACTGCTGTCTCATTTTATCATCAGCTGTCCACTTCGGGTTAGTATACTTGAGCAAGATTTCGCTAGCGATGAGGAAGGAGACACTCGATTTGCAGAGAGGAAGGTATGGTGTACTCTTCTCTGCCGTTGCGTGGTGTGCTACGAACATGTATTCCGCCTTCTGTGAGGTGTTCTGCCAATCACGATGACGCCGTCAGTGGAGCTTCCCGTGAGGCGTGTGTGTGTGTGGCCGATTGCCGCGCAGGCGAACTCGCAAAGCGATTTTTACGACCCTCGTTTGAAAGGAGGAACAAAGAAGGCAGCGCGAAACGGTGTCTTCATGCGGAGGCGCACCACGACAGTCTACACCGTGGATGTCCACGACACTTGTTGATGCCAACGGCGCTACAACAATGCCCTTCTTGCGGTCGACGAATCACCACAAAAGTAACTAGCCCACGACAAAGGCAACCGAAAGTGAGCATAATTCTTCATGTTGTCTTACGGTACTCTCCGCGAGCACACTTTGTCTCACGCTTCTGCTCTTCCTGCTTCTCTCCCTCCTACTCTCCCGCGTACTCGCACCTTCACCTCGGCGTATATCTCCATATGTGTGTGTGTGTTTGTGCTCGTTTGCATTCACGATTGGCCCATGGAAACCAGATCTCTGTGCTGCGCTGCACCCGATACACCTTTTTTTCGTGCTCATCTCACGCTCTCCTTGTCCTTTGTTCGTCTAACGCGTACATAATTTCCAGTGCGCACACACCTCTTTGATTTTTGTATCCTGCGCCCTCCTCCTCCTCACACACACTCACGCGCGCGCGCGCAAACTGAAAATCAAACGGAAGGAATTTTTGCCCATCGCTCTCCGTCTTCTGTTCTCGTCATCTGCTGCTTCTCGCATCTCTCCGTCTCCCTCTCTCGTTTATATATATATATATATATATATATATATATATGCTAGCATCTTTCCTAAAATAGACACCGAAGGGGAAAAAGCAGCATGCCGTACATCGCGTCTATTGACCAGGGCACCACCTCTAGTCGGTGCATCATCTTCGACGAAAAGTTCACCATTCTCTCAGCCCACCAGCTGTTCCATAAGCAGATCACGCCGCGTCCTGGGTGGCTGGAGCACGATCCGGAAGAGATCTACAGCAACTGCTGCCTCTGCCTTGCCGAGGCGCTGAAGAAGCTACGCTCAAAAGACCCCAAGTTCGATAAATTGTCAGCGATAGGTATCACGAACCAGCGTGAGACGGGTGTCGCCTGGGACCGTAAGACCGGGAAGCCACTGTGCAACGCCATTGTGTGGAGCGACGCCCGTACCTATGAGGTGAGCAACCGCATCGCAAAGGAATGTGGCGGCAGCGACAGAAACTTTGCCGCCAATATTACCGGCCTGCCCGTAAGCACCTACTTCACTGCCTTCAAGTTCCGCTGGATGCTGGAAAATGTCCCAGCCGTCGCCGCCGCGCGCAAGAGCGGCTCGCTACTCCTCGGCACTATCGAGACGTGGCTGCTGTGGAAGCTGAGTGAGGGCAAGGTGTTTGTGACGGATGTGTCAAACGCCAGCCGCACCTTCCTAATGAACCTGAGGACGCAGCAGTGGTGCGACAAGCTCTGCCAGGAGCTCGACATTCCACGCGCCGCACTGCCGGAGATTCGCAGCAACAGCGAGCGCTACTGCGATGTCGCGGCCAACGATCACGGCATCCGCGATGCTCTCGGCGTGCCGACGCCTGTGACGGGCTGCATTGGTGACCAGCAGAGTGCCCTGTTTGGTCACATAGGCCTCCACAAGGGCGATGCCAAGAACACGTACGGCACAGGCTGCTTCATGCTCATGAACGTGGGCACGGAGCCGCAGTTCTCGAAGCACGGTCTGCTCGGCACCATTGCGTACAAACTGGGTACCGAGCCGACCAAATTTGCCCTGGAAGGCTCCATTGCCGGCGCCGGCGCCACGGTGGAATGGATGCGGTCCAACCTTGGCTTCTTCGACCACCCCATGGAGATGGAGAGCATCGCCCGCAAAGTGGACAGCACCGACGGAGTCGTGTTTGTGCCTGCCTTTGGCGGTCTTCTCGCCCCGTACTGGGACCCGACGGCTCGTGGCACCCTTGTGGGCATGACGTACAAAACGAACAAGTCGCACATAATCCGCGCCGCCTTCGAGGCCATCTCTATGCAGGTGAACGCAGTGATGCTTGCTATGAAAGAGGACAGCGGCGTGGAGATAAACTGCCTGTGCGTCGACGGTGGGCTCACGCGCAGTCGCCTGCTCATGGAGATGCAGGCCGACATCCTGGGTGTGAGCCTTTACGTGCCGCATCTCACCGAGACGACCGCGCTTGGCGCCGCCCTTTGCGCTGGCCTGGCCGTCGGCGTCTGGAAGTCTGTCGAGGAGGTGCAGAAGACGGCCAAGGAGCACCTCAGCGGTGAGACCGTGAACCCCATCACGACAGATGAACAGGTGCGCAAGGCTCGCCTGGAGGCCTGGAACGCTGCCGTGAAGCTGTCGCAATGGGCGAAGCTGTAAGCAAGCAGAGAGCCAAAAAGTAAGTTCTTTAGTAGTTTCTCTTGTCCTCCACCTTCATGACTTTCCACACTTACCTTTCATGTGTACTCGGTCTACTCTCAATGCTGTGCAGTCGCGAAGACGATGGCAGCAGGAACGAAAACACGCCGCGAAGGGATACCGCGTCAGAGGAGGAAAAGTGCATTAATTCTTTTATGTTTCTTTTCGCGCGTGTGTGTGAGTGTGTGTGTGTGTCTGCGTGCGTCCGCAGACAGCGTCTCGGGCCCTTCTCCAAACGAGTGAGGACTGTACGCAACTATCCGGTCATCGACCCGTACTTGGACATCCACACATGCGAGAAGTCCCCTCCCCCAAAAAAGAAAATCAGGGAAGAAGAGCCTTACTTTGCCGCGTTATCAAGTCTGAAGTTGAGGTGGAAAGGTTGAGAGGTCATTCGTGTGCGTGCCTGTGTACACTTGTTTGATGAGCGCCTCGTAAATTTTTTTCCTTGAGGCGTGATCACTGCGAGCGCCGCGGCAGCCAGGCACCTTCCGCGGCCCTTTCTCGCTCCCTATGTGAGCTCTTTTGCTTTTGTGCACGCGCGCACAAATTAGTCCGAGGGCCCTGCCTCGCCCAGCGGCACAGCTTCCTGTACGCGAAAGCTTCTCTCCGATGGCTCACGTGCACTTTCCGCTGGCAACCGCCCCCCATCTGGCTGGTCGGAGCTCGAAGCCGAGGAGACGCATAATCTCGAAACGATGGGGAGGGAGGCACTTTGGACAGTCTGCACCGACGGCGGGGAGAGACTGGTCGGGTGCCTCCGCCGTGCGGGGGCAGGAACCTGTCGGGCAGTCTAAACGACTCGCGGGGAAACTGGGAGCGGGGGGTGGCGAAGGCGACCTTTGCAGCGCTGGCGTCGGCAATTCCGTGACGACGTTGTTCTTCTTCCAGACCCGGTAAACACCGCAGACGCTCCGGGGATTCCCTGTAGCGATGGTCACGCACCCACGGCGCGGCTTTTACAAGATCGTCGACCCCGTCGGACGCGGGTGAGGTGGACCGTGAGCTGGGCAGGGCCGGTGAAGGTGATGGCGCCTTTGGGGTATTGCATATATTTTTTTTCACATCATTGCACCGCAAAAGAGGCGCCTATTCGGAGAGTGAGCAAGTGGGTGCTGGGGCCCGCGCGTGACCACGAGCAGCGGTGGGGTAGTGCACACATGGAAAGTTACTCAGGCCCCCCTCTTTTCCACGCCGCTATCCACGGCCTGTCTGTCGGGGCCTACGCCGTACGCGCCCACCTTGAAAGGCAGGTTTGCAGACGCTTGGCGTCCTCTCTGGCAGGGAACTGAACCGCTGCGTCACCTTGAGGTGACCTGCTTCGCTACTTGTGCGCCTTGTTCGAGGCCACATGCGTAAGCCTGCACCTGCACACGCACGCGTTTTCGAATGAACGAGGACAATGTGCTCATCATTATCACAGTGTAGAGAGTAACCTGGATGCTAGTCGAAACGAGTAGGCGTACGCCTGTAGTCGAGCGGGCTGCGTCATCTTTGCTTTGCTGAGTTTTGTTCTTGTTCCTCTGGTAATTTCTCTAAGTGCGCGTTTCTCAAAGACACGTAACGGCAAGAACGGGATAGAAGTGCGACAGCGCAGCGATCATCTGTGTCGATGGAGGGAGGATTGTCGATGTGAGATGCAGCAAAGATGGCGGTGGCGGTGCGACCGTTCGCCCCCTCCTCCCCCCCCTTCTCTCTGTTCATACCCTTTTTGTGTTTGCTTGTTTGTTGCTCTCGCTCTCTTCCTCTGCTTCTCCGTACCCCGTGCCCTTCTCCCACCCCTATGACTGCGCGGCACTCGGTTCGTCTTTTTTCATGCTTAACTCTCTCTCTTCTTCTATTTGCTTTCAAATCTCCTCGTTTTCTGTGCGCATGCGCATGTGCGTGTGTCTGTGTTTGCTCCACCTTTGGAGAGCAAAAGGACCACGCAACAAACAGAAGCAGCGCCACTGACCGCACGAGGCGCCGTGGGTGGTACACCGCACCCATCGATAGCCATCGTGAGCGAAGCAAACAGAAAACGGAAAGCAAAACACCCCCCCCCCCCACACACACACGTGTACACTCTCCTTGGCTGTCATGGATGGAGCTGCTGCCTCATATTTTTGCTGCCTCCCGTTCTGTGCTTTGGTTGTCTTCCTCTTTTGGGTTCAGCCCTGCGCCCGATCCCGATGCGTCTGGCAGCCTCTCCGGTTTCTCTCCCCCTTCAATGTCGCGGTGGGTATTCGATAGTTGCCGATGCACCGAAGCGCCGGAAAGCGTTTTTCTTTTCCTCTCCTCACTTGTTGTTCGCCGGCTAGCTCTTCCCAGTCCTCCATTCATGTGAGAATCGCTTTGTTGGGTGTGATCCGCGCGCCTCTGTGTTGTGGTTCGCGTGTTCTCTTTGCCCTTTTCGCGACTGGACCGAGAAGCGCGATCCCACCTCACCTCATCGTATGTGTCGGGGCGCTACAATGGGCCCGTTCACCTTTTTTATCGTTATTTTGTGTTGCGCGAAACCGATGGAGACGCTCAGTGCAAAGGCGGGGAACCGAAAGACGCAAGCCTGGCAAGATGCGGAAGAGAATTGAGCGTCCGCATTCTCTTCTTGGTTCTGTTGGGGCGAATTCTGTGGGCTGCGTCCGCTCAGCTAGAACGAAGAACTGCGGCAAGTATGTCAGGGAGCCCTCGCGGAGACGAGGACAGCGGAAACGAGAACCGGGGCGGAGCCAGTGGTTTCTCCTCAATCACATACTGCGCGCCATGCTACCTCGACCACACTTCCGCATTGACCGACTTCCCCCTTCCCCTACGCGCAAGCGACGCGCACGGCGAACGAAGATGAGTAGTGTCCACTGCGGGCAAACTTCGGAAAAACGGATGCTCCTGCGGCACCCCAGGCCTTCTTATCCCTTCCTATTCTATCTCTTGTCAGCCTCTGGGGCGACCTTTATGAAGGCCATATCGGCTGGCGAATAGGAAAGTGGCAACAGCAAAATCTCCCCAGCGAACACGTGCTTGAAACGCGAGTGAAAACGCCCGCCGCTCTGTGCTGTGACGTTCTCTCCCTCTCTGTCCTCAAGGCCGCAAGGGTCGCTCTGCTTTCCCTCTCTATTTTTTGTTAGTTGATCTGTGCTGGTCCTGTCCACCGCACCACACCCCGCCCTCCCCGTGTTGGAGGCGGGTCTCTAACCTATGGCTTCGTGAGTGTACTTCCCCCCAAAAGAAGAAAGAGATCTATAGGTTTATATGCATGTGTGTGCGTTACGCCAAACATCCGGGGTATCTTTACGGGCATCCACTTGAGGCGGCATCTCCCAGCTGGGGTGGGCGTGGTGGGCGCCCCTCCGCCGGTCCTGAGAAATCGTTTGCCCCCCTCCCCCCCCCCCCAATCCCATCGTTACTCGAGATACCCGTGCACCCC